>JARDXD010001911.1:0-42164 GCA_029218145.1 Aphanocladium album | reverse complement strand
GGTGGAAGCCGTGGTGCGCGCCGGGCTGGTTCTGCGGGAGCATGGGGTTGGCGTGGGCCTGGCCCTCGGCGGCGTAGGAGGATGTGATGCTGTCGATGACGGATTGGGCCTTTTCGTGGCCGATTTCTGTCCATCCCAAAGTTAGCTCTTGCATCTTTGACCTGGCCACGAGCTGAAAAGGCGAGGATAGAACAAACGTTGGTAGTAGTCGACGACGTTGCGGAGATGGTTGCGGCCAGAGTTGTGAGCTTTGCGCACGCTCATGGAGTCGTGCGTCAGGTAGACGTCGCAGTAGTCGCCTGTGAAGCATTTTTTGTCAGTCATGGTTCGCGATGGGCAGATTTCGGTCGAAACATACAAAAGACTATAGATCTATATTAGCACTGCTTCTCTGTGGACAGTTGTTAGACAGTCGGCGATGACAAAGGCACTCACATTTAGGCATTGCGGCGGTATTTCTGTCGTCGTTTGCGATGCTGCGATAGCTTGATGAGGCGTTGTCGCGCGACAAGATCAAAATGTCCAGGCATCGGCGCGCCCCACACGTGATTTCGGTGGCGGTACCTCGTTACTGGCGTGTAGCATTAGCAAATCACAAGTACCTGAGCTCCCGCCCGCAGCACAAGCTTGTGATTGGCGCAGCGCCCAGAGCCCCTGACAGGCGAAGCCACATTGAAAGCTTCCAGGCCATTTGGCAGTGTGAAGGGGGGTGGATTTTTGGCCAACGCGACACCTTGCATTTATTCTAAGCCCGGCCCCTCGACGTCCTTTCCTTACCTCCCATCCAACCCACGACATCGAAGACAAAAACCTCTGCTCCCGAAACACGAGCAGAGCCGGATTGACAGTATCGGAACTAGTTAATCGAGGACTTTCGGATCGTTTCACAACATAATGGCTGTCGCTTCCAGACCGCTGCAGTGGCTCTGCAGCCTCCTCCTCCTTGTCGGCGTCGCCAGCGCTCTCAAGTTTGAGCTGCCCGCGCACTCGGGCGGCGAGAGCCACCGCAAAGAGCGTTGCATCCGCAACTTTGTCAACCGCGACACCATGGTCGCTGTCAAGTCGATTGTCGGCGGCTTCAAGGGCGACGGCATGGTGGTCAACATTCACGTGCGTTCTTGGCCCCAATGATGGATATAGGACGAGCAATGATGAACTGACGAATGGATATATGCAGATTCGGGATGCTCTTGGCAACGAATACGGTCGTCCTCGCGATGTCGTCGGCGAGAACCGCGTCGTCTTTACCTCGCACTCTGATGCCGCCTTCGACGTCTGCTACGAGAACCTCTACTCTGGCTGTACGTTTTTCTCAGCGCCCGTATGAAACGAAGAAAATGCTGACACATGCTCCCACAGCCCAGCGCCCTCACCCCTCCATCCGCGAAATCGAGCTTGACGTTGAGATTGGTGCCGACGCCCGCGACTGGTCCGCAGTCCAGGCCAACGAGAAGCTCAAGCCCGTCGAGGCTGACCTCCGCCGCATCGAGGAGATGACAGGCGAGATTGTCCGCGAGATGGAGTACCTCCGCCAGCGCGAGCAGAAGCTGCGCGACACCAACGAGAGCACAAACAACCGCGTCAAGTGGTTCGGCATCGGCACCACCTGGCTGCTCATCGGCCTCTGGGCCTGGCAGATTATGTACCTGCGCGCCTACTTCCGCTCCAAGCATCTGATCTAAAGATGCGGGTGCGGTTTCGAAGGATGGTAGGATGAGGGGTACAAAAGTTGGAACGGATTGTAAACAAGATTTGTTTTTTTGCATGTTGACGGGCTGGCGTTTTGAAATTCATCATGACGGTTTCACGCGATCTTGATGTTTGGGACAAAAGAATGGTGGATGAGCTCAAAGACGGCAAGGCGGTGGTCAACTGTCTGTCGTAAAATATATACATGCCAGCTAGCTGGTGAATAATACTCATACTACAAGCCCTTGTTCTGTCATTGTGAAGCTTCGTTGATGAACCGGGCGTGTTGGGCAGCGGGCTGGCTTCCATAAGCAAGGTAACTGCTGGCCAGATGTAACGCCCTAGGTATGCAATGTTCCACACATAGGCGTGATGCATTATTCTGGTTGCTATGCTCAGCAATTCCGTAACGAACGAGTGGCTGGCGCAGCATCATAATGTCGTGGATGCAAGTTTTCACAAAGCCAACATTTACACAAATTACAAGTAATGTAGACAAGGAAAAAATATCAATGAGGAAGTAATAGTAGTTTATTTATTTACGCAGTTGTCCTAGAAGTATATATTCGTCGGTTTACCGCGGAAGCATGCCCAGCCCTCTAGCATCCCCAGGCATGGTCGTCGTTGAACCGAAAATTGACGGCCGAGTGGCCGCTGCCCTCGTCCACGGTTCCGAGGTACTGCACCTTCATGCAGGTGCAGAAGCCCGAGCGGCAAAACTGCAGCTGGTCGTCGGGCTGGACGTGAATGGTCGAGTCGTCGTGCAGCCCGTTGGTGCGACACGTCGTCTTCATGGTGACAATCTTGCCGGGCCCGTTGGGCTCGCAGTAGCCAAAGTGCGACGTGCAGCTCATGTCGGGAAAGGCCGTGTCGCGCGGCTGCACGGTGAAGCTGTAGCAGCTGCCGTCGGGGTTCATGCGGATCGTCAGGTCCCCGGAGAAGCGCGCGGCGGCCACGCTGGCGAGGGCAGCGACGAGGAGGCTGCGGAGCATGGTGTGCGGGGAGAGGGAGGAAGATGTAAGTGGAAGTGAAGATGAAACTAGCGATGGACAATCGGATCCAGAACGGCATCATCCATGGTATTTATAGTTGATTTGTAGTTCCTACTAGAAGCTTGAGCATGGTAAATTACTCAACATCGCCGAGCAGAATGCATGCTATTGGTGTACTTGATTCCATACAGGAGGGTTCTAGATGCATTCGCAGCCTAGGCTGACAGTCACACGCATTGCCTCATCAAAAATGGGGTTGCACGGTCCAAAACAGCGTTGCATTAGCGATATTTCTAGGCAAGCCAGCGCGGGATGTAGATGCTCGCATCGGAGGCGCATGGGCCGCTAACCATTTCGAGGCTTCTAGCGCGAGACCCTTCACGAAGACGGCGTGTAAGCACCGGCATGGAAGGCCGGCTCTGACATGATGATCTCTACCTCTATTTTTTGTCATGGCGTTGTGGGACGTTGCGCAACAATTTCTACCGCATCTTTAGGCATAAAGTCAGGCGGGAGGGGTGCGCGCGAACTTGCCAAGATTGTAGCAGAGTAGCTCACGCTTTGATGGTCTTGGATCTTGGTAAAGATGGAACATTTCACGGACGTTGTGGTGAAATCAGCTCTTCTGTGTATCTGCCACTTGACAAAGTGAAAAGCCTACAAAGTGAACACCGACATGTGGCGAGGTGCTCGCAATTCAAGTGCAGGACAACGACGCCTGCTGAATAACCAACACCAAAATTAAAAGTCTGGTTTTTCCATGACGGAAAGCATGAGAACAACAGGTTTTTCAATGTTTCACTTTACATTTGTTGAAAGCCAGTCGTGGTATAAGAGCTGGCAGTACATGCACATGAAGCCTTCCACATAGCTGTGGTGGCTGCGCCATGTCAAAGTATAATGACTAGGCTGGATATAAAATGTCAGTCTGTCGCAACCAAGTTGAGCCTCACACCAGATTCTTCTTCACAGCTCAACCCCTATTCGTATAGACAGTAATCATGTCTGCCAGAACCTTGACTTTTCTGGTCTGCTTGGCTTCCTTTGCCGGACAGGCCTTGGGCTCGCCTCCAGACATTACCTTTCTCTGCGACAAGACACCCCAGATATGCACCAACATGTGCTGGGCCATCCGCTGCGGCGAGCCCTCGTTCAATTCAACCCTGACCTTTGACTGGCCCAGCGCCGAGACCAAAGACGTGCGCCGCAGCAGGGGCGGCTGCGGTGTCGGCCACAACCCCTGCGGCGTCAGCCGCACAGGGCCGGGCCACCGCAAGGCACCGTTTGATTCGTGCCACGAGTATCCCCCTGCGAGCACCAAAGAGGCCGACGATGGCCCGCAGGTGTCGCGCTGCGTGTCGACGGCGGAGAAGGTCGCGCACGCGGTCATGATGGGCCAGCTGCAGGACAAGTGGAAGAGGGAGAACAAGACGACGTTCAGCATCGCCTTTGCGAATCTCGACGCCGAGGGCGTGCGCTACTGCGATAACGACAGCTGCGGCAATGACGGCTTTGAGGTGCAGGACCAGACTGTGACGAGCCGCAAGACGATGCCGCTGTTTAAGCTCTATCTGACGCGGGCGCGCATGATTATTGCGTCGATGGAGGAGTTGGAGATTCCGACCTTTTATAAACGCGAACACTACCGATACGACAAACTTGACGATGACGTTCCCGTCTGGATGGAGAACGATGATGAGCATGGAGACGTTCGCATGATTGAAGACATGGTCCTCGATGAACTACCTTGGAACTACTTCTATGGTTAGAAAACCAGGTGGTTATTGTGGCGCGTCCCTTTGCAGAAAGAAGGGTGAAAATCGAACTCGAAGGTCTAAAGCAGCCAAAATAAAAGTACTAAAATAGATAGTCAAGACAGAAATATGGTAGAGCATCTAAAGTCTTCGCTTGTTCAACTTTGGTGTTGTTCTTTCCTTTACCGCGCTCGGTCTGCGTTGCTCTCACATCACAGCGTCGCTGCAAATGCACGTTCACTCTAGAAAAGAGACTGAAAAAAATTGAAAAGTGCGTTTGGTGCAGCTTTCAAAGCCCAAACGCCACGTCTGCGCTGGATAAAGCATATCATAGATGAATGCAAACAATGAAAATTACGCCAGTTGTAGGAAGCACCTTAAAATCGTCGCTCACCTTGGGGTTGAAACTCTCCTTACCATGCAATCTGGTTTTCCCTTACTTGGCTGTCCTCTCCTTCTATCAGCGGTACACTCGACGGCTGCAAGAAGCGATGCATTGGCAACAGGAAGGGGAATGGCGCAATTCAAACAGCTGCTACGTGGTGCCTGTGTTCCTCTCAAAAGTGCCTTTCGCCCAGCTGAAACCACACTCGTGGCCCTATGCACTGCGTCGCGGCCGCTTCTTCAGAAGCTTTGAGCCTTGTGTGCTATGTCGGGCACAAATTGGGTTGCGGGGCGAGTAGCGTTGTGGGAGCCTTGCCAGCTGCCCGTTTCGCACGAGCGATATGGCCGAGACAGCCTTAAGAACGTAAGGCAGATTAGGGTTGGTGCCTGAAACTATCATACTTGGAAGTCTCATTCTTCATAGCTAAATTTCTCTCGGTCATAGAGGCTGTCGACAATTCCTTTAAACTGACATTCTCTTGTGAAACGGCTACTGTTAATCATCCAAAACGAATTCTTTGGCGGAGAAGGTTGATAATATGAGTCTGGAGTTCCGCCTCAGCGAGTTGATTACAGTGATCGAGCTTGCCACCCGCCTACGGAAGCACTTCATCCGCGCTCCGAGGGAGTTCGACTCCATTTCTCGAGAGTAAGGTTTCTCAACATATTGTAGACTATATTTGCTAAATACATGAACTGCAGGCTACGGGGCCTTTCGTTCATTTTGCAAGATGTCGAGATTGACTTTTCCGAGGGCGAAACTGACGAACAACAGAAAGCGCACCTACAGGAGATTGTTGGTGGCTGTCGGAATGCCCTCCTTGACTTGGAGAAAGATGTTGGCAACTATAGCGAGCTGGAGTCTGTAGGCCACGACATCAAGGGAAAAGTGAAGAGGGTGTGGACGCGAGCTAAATGGGATCCGAATGACATTCGTGACGTCAGAGACCGGCTCATATCAAATACTACGCTCCTCTCTGCATATCTCAATGGGATTTCAAGGTGACTCAAAAACTTGACCCTATTTTGGAGTACTTATATGCTGAATTATGACAGTCAAACTATTATCTCCGCGAAAAAAGGAATTGATCGTCTTAATCTTCAACAAGACAATCAAGACCGACTCGCAATTCTCGATTGGCTGACCCCACTCGATTATGCCCCTTTGCAAAGCGATCTGATGAATCAAAAGCAAGTGGGAACAGGGCAATGGCTCCTAGATGCACCCGAATTCCAGACCTGGCTCAGCGCCAAGAATGGAACTCTGTTTTGCCCTGGTATTCCAGGAGCCGGAAAGACCATGCTTAGCGCAATGGTGATCGACAATATTTCGACTCGCTTTACTGACGACGATACGATGACCATTGCGTACGTTTACTGTGACTATCGTCGCACACAAGAGCAGCGGGCCGAAAATCTCCTCGCCAGCATTTTGAAACAAACAGCTCTTAGGCAGCCATATTTGCCACATAGCGTGTTGTCATTATACCAGAAACACATAGGCAAACGCACGCGACCATGCTTCAACGAACTCTCAGAAACTCTTCAATCGGTGTTTGAAGTTTATCAGACGATATTTATCATCATCGATGCGCTAGATGAATGTCAAACCTCAGACGGCTGCCGATCAAGATTCCTTGGTGAAATTTTCAAGCTCAGAGCCAAGTACCCCGTGAATTTATTTGCAACTTCAAGGTTTATTCCAGACATTTCGGATATGTTTAGAAATAGCTTGTCATTGGAGATTCGTGCTACCTGTGAAGATGTGCGGATGTACTTCGAAAGCCGCTTACCGAATCTGCCATCTTTTGTGAGAGCTCGTCCAGATTTACAAGAAGACATTATAACTGGTATAGCTATAGCTTCTGATGGAATGTATGTCATGGCAAATATTATCATGGATGGCTGGCTAATTTAAGTAGGTTTTTGCTTGCAAAGCTGCATCTTGAGTCATTGGTTGCCAAAAGCACCCCCAGAGCTATACGAGTCGCTATCGCAAAGCTACCATCAGGATCGGATGCATACAACGAATCATACCATAATTTAATGGTCAGAATTGAAGGACAATTGGACGATCACCAGAGATTGGCCAAAGAGGTATTATCATGGATTACATGTGCAAAGCGACAGCTTAGCATTACTGAGCTTCAGCACGCGCTCGCAGTGGAGTTAGGCGAGCACGAGTTTGACGAAGAAAATACTCCTCAACCGGAAGACATGCTCTCTGTCTGTGTAGGACTAGTTAAACTCGACGAGACAACTGATCTTATCGGAATGGTGCATTATACGGCCCAGGAATTCTTTGAGCGGACCCAGCAGCGCTGGTTTCCGGATGCAGACTCCCGAAATACGAGAGTATGTATCACGTACCTCTCCTATACAGTATTCGAGAATGGTCTCTGTCCCACCGATACAGATTTCGAAGAACGGTTGCGCTCCAACCCATTCTACAACTACGCTGCACAAAACTGGGGCCACCATGCTCGTAAGGCTCTATGTCTGCAAGACATCAGCGACTTTTTAGGAAGTTCTGGCCTGATCGAGGCGGCTAGCCAAGCATTGCTGGCCGCACAACCTTGGCCTAGATGTTCGGACTATAGCCAGCGGGTACCACGGCAGGTGACAGGGCTTCATTTAGCAGCACATTTTGGGATTGACAAAGTCGTTGAAGCCTTGCTTCAGAATGGCGTTGATGCTGATGCGAGGGATGACACTGGCCGAACACCGCTGTCCTGGGCCGCTTCGAACGGGCATGCAATTGTTGTGAGGTCGCTGCTGATGGAAGATGGCGTTGACATCAACTCGCAGGATCAAAATGGTCAGACGCCACTATCATGGGCTGCAAAGCGCGGGCATGAAGCAGTCGTTAAACTGCTGCGGGGAATAACAGACATGAGTGAGGCTGGCAGCTTCAGACTGGGATCCAGTATTACTCGCTCAAGCGCTGCAGCGGGGAAGAAGGCCAATCTCATACTGGCGGACAAAATAGGCCGAACTCCGCTGCACCGGGCATCAGAGAAGGGTCATATCGGAGTGGTGAAGCTTCTGCTTGGACACAGAACGCACGCAATCTCGGCGAATAGTGGGACGACCGAAGAAGATGCGACAGATGAAATAAACGCAATAAACATATGCGATGCAGATTTTAAGACACCGTTACACTATGCGGCCTTGCACTCTCGGGCAGCCTGCGTCCAGTTGCTGCTTCGTCGAGGCGCAACGATAACCGCAGACATCGACAATATGACTGCGCTACATTACACCGTGTCAAACCCAAGCGAAACGACGGCGCGATGTATGCTGGATGCGGGAGTTCTGATAAGCACCGGTGTAAAGCGAGATCAGTCATCGGAGCTTGATTCGGGAGACAACGCGCGATACGTACCACGAAAAACCAGCCAGCCTGTGGTGGACTGCTGTATTCACCGTGGGCTTACCGCCTTGCACTACGCAGCCTTGATAGGGTGCGACCGGATGACGAAATTCTTTCTCCTTCAGGGAGCCGATCCAAATGTCCGTTCAGAGTACCACGAGACGCCTCTGCATCTGGCAATAAAACGAGATTTATGCGGCCCCATTTGGCCCACGTCTCCAGATCGCTGGAATGACCCAGTTTATAGGATAGAGGAGTCGCTTGATATTATAGGCTACGGACCGGACGATGCGGCTGAATATGGCGAGACAAAGAATCTCGTTGAACAGCACAGACTGGCTGTGGTTACCTTGCTGCTAGGTGAGGACTCGGCCGAGGTCAACGCCAAAGATGTATATGGCAATTTCCCGCTACACTGCGTGAAATTTGAAACCGATGAGGTTCCAAACTTCATCACACTTCTGATTGAGAACGGAGCAGATGTTTCTGCAAGGAACAATAGGGGCGAGACAGCACTGCATTTAGCATGCTCCAAAGGGTCACTGTGTTCAGTGACCCTCCTCTTGGACAGAGGGGCAGATATCACAGCTGTCGACTTCAATGGTCTCAATTCCATTCATTTCGCCGCGCAAAGTCAGAATGTGGAACTATTAGAGCATTTGCTCCCCCTATGCCCCGCGACATTGGTAGCAGCGCGGGATATATGTGGGCGAAACGCACTGCATCATTTGGGCCAACACGCGTGGTACGCCGATGAGAAAATCATCGAGCCACTCATATGCGCAGGAGTCAGTGTCACAGATGTTGACCATGAAGGTTTCTCACCCCTTGCCCTGTATCTGAGAACTTTCTTGCCCCTTGATGTTGGCGCAGCAGAAGTTGTACGGCTGTTCTTTCGATATGGGTCAGACCCTTTCTTCCAAACCCCTCAAACGCGGTTGACGTTGGCCCACCTGTATGCCAAGAGCACTTGCGAGATCAACTTTCAAGTAATACAAGCACTGCGAGAGTTTGGCGTGGACCTCAAAGCAACGGACAGCGATGGTCGCACACTCTTGCACCATTGTGCCAAGGCCGGCTCCCTCACTGACGAAGCCTTTCACTTTCTACGCGATAATTTAGGGATGGATGAGCATTTACAGGATCATCGTGGCAAAGTGCCTCTGAACTATGCTATGGAAGAACGACGGAAGAAACGAGACCCTTTTATGTATGACCCGGATCGTTGGTCCCGAACCGAAAGAATACTTCTCGGGGCGCCTAAGTAGTCATGTGCAGTCAGCAATCGACGTTACTCTACCTGCCCGAAGATTGCCTGTAATCGGTTTATTCATGGGCTTTATACTAATGAACGGGCCATACTATATCAATCTAAAAAACCACCATCATGGCTCTGCAGCAAACTTCTACGGCTGTCACACACAAGATTTCAGCCCAGGTTTCAACTAGACCTGTCTTGAAGGTAATTTAGACGCAACTAAAAAAAAGCATTAATAAAAGATTGTTCAAACCTTCCACTCCTTGTTTATACTCATTTACAAGGGAACATATGGAAAGCTGGGCACATCTGTCACAGAAAATCGAACGAGCGCTTTCTTTTTGACGCGGGAACTTATGACGTCATATAATCTGGCTTCCCCTCTGCACCATGAGTACACCGATAGCTTAGAGCTGAAGTTTTCGATCTACAATGAGTAATTCAGATGGAGACGACAGAATCAAGGTCTATTGCACTGTTTCCGGCCTGGCTGAGCAAGCCATTTGCGAGTTGCTACGCAGCGACGCCGCAGGCAGCGTCGCCGAAGTCAAAGAGCTGTTTAGCGTCATTCCCCTGCCCGACCAGAGACATCTACAAATATTCCAACACCAGGATGAAACATACAAAAAGCCGGAGTACGATGAGCAATCATACTTTCTAATCGTGGATTCGGCCAACCCTGCGGTTGATGGTGTCTTGCTCTGCAACTTGAAAGGAGACCATGGGTTTCCAGATGCGGTCCGCGAAATGCCAGCTATGGCAGGCATGTCAGCGGCTTCGCTGGGGATTGCGAATACAAACTGGAGCGAGGTGCGAGAAAACGGCTGGAACGAGCAAGAACCACGAATAGAGCGTATTGCGGTATATGACAACCGCAGAGAGAAAGAGCATGACTTTCTCAGGTTGGCAGAAGCTGTTGATTATGGCTTGCACTATCTTTACACGGATCTAGATGGGCTGGATCCTGATGAGCCACCACCTCTTACCACAAGCTTGGACAATCTGTTTCGATATACTGCGGTTGAGCTCGACAACCCACAAAGCATACAAGATACTTGCCGGCACCACCAGAATCTCGCAAAGGACAAAGACTTGAATCGCAACATCTTCGCCACGATTGATGACAACATCGCTGAAGAGGGTGTACTATTGGTTCAGGTGCAGCCACGAAAAGAGTTGCGATGCAAGTTGCCCCTTGCTGGAGAACTGCTGTGGTGGAGCGCCGTAGGCCTCGTGGACTGGGAGGAAATGACGGACTTGGCCGCTACACACTCCGATATCGAATACAAATGGACCATTGATCGCATGACCAATCTCCAACAGACAGCCCATGCAGGTCAGAAGAAGACATTCTCGACCACTGGTCACGACAACTACAAAGACCATAACACGGATGATCCAGATGAGGCGAACTCAGGGGAGCGCCGTTTCCGATACTACCGCACCAAATCTGGCTTGGTTATCGCATCCATTGATGTATACGATATTCCTAGCACAATCACCCGACAGCGACAGGAATCTGACGGGGTTGATAAGAATGGAGAAATGGGCAAGATGGAGGACATCGTTGTTGAAGAACTCCCGTGGGATTTCTATCTGACCAGAGATGCATCGGAAGAGACAAGATAGCTAAACTTTATCCATATACTCCGTATCTCAGTTTTTGATGTTTTGATTTTCCCCATCTCTTACTATTTTGCTGATTTAGAATGTGGATGTGTCTCGAGCGGCGTGGGTATAGTGCTGTAGCAGAGCGTCGGCGACTAGCCCTTGACGCTCGCCGATAACAGACAACAACTACAGACCTTTTATCAACTCTCTACTAGTTAAATTATCCACTACTTAACCTCGACTTTCAATTCGATTTCTACCCCCCGTCAAACCTTTTATATGCTGCTTGCTGCAATTGCCCAATCAAGTAAGCAGCTACTCGCACCACACACCCCCGAAAGCGGGTCACCACCTATCAAATCGGTCCTCGGCTGTCATTTCTACTCCCTCCCCCATGCCAAATCTTTAAACCTCACATCGCCACCATCCATTAAACCACGATGAACCCTCTCCGCGCCGCCACCCGCCGCGCCCTGCGCGCGCAGCCTTCTAGCCGAACCTTTAGCGCCTTTGCGCCGCGCTGCATGGCCACCCCGTCCTCCGTCTACGGCAGCGCCTCGATGCCGCGCATGCGTCCCGACGACGATCCCTCGGGCGAGATGCAGGTCGGCGAGCTGCAGGGCGCCAAGTTTCGCATCGAGCCTCTGCGCCGCGTCGGTGAGACGCCCGAAACCAAGCGCGCTCGTCTCCTCTGTGCGTTTCCCTCCTTAACACCCCTCTCCATCCCACCAATTTTTTATTTTTATTTTTATTTTTTTGCTAATTATGAATAGACCAATCTAGAAAACGCGGCATCCTCGAATCGGACCTCGTCCTGTCCACCTTTGCCGCCAAGCACCTCCCCTCCATGACGCCCGCCCAGCTGACCGAGTACGACCTGTTTCTCGACGAAAACGACTGGGATATCTACTACTGGGCCACGCAGCACGAGCCCTCGTCGTCGACCAACCCGTCCGTCGCCACGTCGTCTGCGTCCGCCGGCGCCGCGACGCCGGCCGAGGTCGAGGCTGCCGCAAAGCCGGGCGAGGAAAACGAGCAGGGCGTTGTCATGATGCGCCACCCGGCCAAGGGCGAGTGGGCGCAGACGGTCGGCACCTTCAAGCCCGCGTACAGACCGGTGCCGGCGCGCTGGAAGGACAGCGACGTGCTGGCGCTGCTGAGGGCGCACGTGCGCGACAAGAGCGTCGACGGCGGCGACGGCAAGGGTATGGCGTTTATGCCTGCTCTGGAGGATTGAGTTTCGCCAATGAAGGTTGAAGAGAAAGGGCTACTCCTTTGGAGCGTGGCCATGTCTGTCTAAACGAAACGACGTAGGGATAAAGGCCCGTGTATAAAAAACGAATTATTAGATGTATCACCATGAATTTACTTTAGTTTGCCAAGCACATCCTCACAGTACCAATAAATCAATCCCTTGATAACAATGATGCAGCGTTTCAACGCCGCGTGTCTTCTTTCAATTGTCATATCTGTATATGTATCTGAGTTGGGTCGAAAATGAATGACGATATAAATGAACTTGCTGTCTATATGATCATGTCACGTCTCTTCTTCTTCTTCTTTTGGCCTCGTTTCGCTCGAGGTGTGGCCGCGGGTTACTATCCTCGCTATCGCTCGAAGCGTATTAGCTGGGTGTGGTTATGGCTCCTCGCTGTAGCTCGAAGCGCATGATATGAGATGCAGCGAGTTTACAGTGCCGGTAAATAAATCCGTTGATAACAATAATGCAGCGTTTCAACGCCGCGTGTATTCATTTCAATTGTCATATCTGTATATGTATCTGCTTCCCCCTCCACATGATCATCTTCTTCAATCAAAAAAACGCCAAGATGCATAAATAGGAAACCAGTCACTGTTCCCCTTCCCATGCTCCAAATAGACACCGTAGCATAACACATGCTTTGTTTTCTCATCAAAAAAGCGCCCGCCAATAAGCCAATATAACAAACGCTAAAACAAAAAATCCCATGCCTGTCCCAGAGGGGTATATGTAAAAAAGCAACACACAACACCAAACCCAACCAACCCATCTTCGAGCGAAAGCGAGGCCCCCAAATTACAAGCCAGGCCCGCCGCCTTCGGGAAGCAAACTCCCCAGGCTCCGCAGGACCTCCATGATGGGCATCTCCTTGGTACCCGCGCTCCTCCTCTCCCTGTCCTGCCTCTGCTTCAGCCTCTCCGCCGCCCTCCGCAGCACCGCGTCGGCCTGCCGGCCCGCGACCCGTACGCGCTGCCGCAGCTTGTGCACATTGTCCGCGAGCTGGTCGACGTCAAACTCGAGCGTCTTCTGCACGGCCTGCAGCCGGGCCGCGGTGCGCGCCGACACGCTGGCGAGCGGTTCGAGCTCGGCGGCGAGGTACTTGTGGATGCGGCCCTCGTCCGCGGCGAGCAGCTCAATGGGAGGGAGTTGGATCTTGTCGGTGGGAGAGGTGATGGTGTTGTCGTCGGGGAATAGTTGGGGTTGCTCGGGTGGTGGTTTTTGTATCGATTCCCAAAGTTTCTTTTCTTGTTGTAGTCTATTCCCGCATTAGCATCTCTCTTCCCCGGACATTCTTAGTATAAGATGCGTACCTTTGTATCCGCGCTTCTAGTGAAGCCTTCTTCTTATCCAGCTCCAAGTTTCTCGGATTCGGCTTCAGCACCCTCGTCGGCGGCGCCACGCTTTCGTCCCGCCCCAACCAGTCGGAAAACTCGGGTCTCGTCGAAAAATCCTTGAGCAAGACGTCCAAAACTCCGCGGGCTGCTCCTCTCATTAGCTTCTTCTCTTCCTTTCCCCCTACACACATCACAATTTCACACATACCGTACAGTGCCGTACCCCTCGGCACGCCCTGCCTCGGCTTCTCCGGCATCGCCCTGTCGCCGCACCACGTCAGCAGCTGCTTCATCCGCAGCGGCTCCGGCATGCCCTCCGCGCTGATGTGCTTGTAGAAATCGCGCGCATCCAGGTCGCGGTGCGGAAACGCCGTCTGCCCGCTCTCCATTAGCGAGCTCGCCCTCCGCCCGCGCGTCCCAAACGAGCTGCGTCTGTGGTTGTTGCTGCTGCTGCTGTCCTTGGCGCTGCTCGACGTACCGTCACCAGACGGCGACGGTGCCTCGGCAGCTTTTTTGCGCATCTCCTTGTTGCGCGCAATCACGGGCGTGTCGCTCGTCGGCAGCGCAATCGTCGTCGTGCCGCGCGGCGGCGAGGGAAAGCTGTCTCTCGATCGGTTTGACCCCTTATCCTCGCGTCGGCTGCTGCTCCTCGTCGTCGTCGTGGTCTCCGTTGTCGTCATCGTCTTACGATCGCGACCGGCGCTCGCCTCTCGTCTTCTGCGCTCCGCATCGCGCGACGGCGACGCCACCTCCCTTCTCGCCGTCCTTTGTCCTGCTGTTGTCGTCGCTGCCGCAGCCGCAGGCTCTGGTCTGTTTCGCGGCGATCGTCTCACCGGCGCTGCTGCTGCCGTCGCCGCCAACACCTCCGTCTTTGCCTTCTTTGGCTTGCGCGTAAACACAAACCCGTCATCGTTCTCGAAATCATCCGCGGCTGTGCGTTTCCCATCCGTTAGCATTCCCATCCTCCCTTGGCGCCCGCTGTCGCTGCTTTTTTTGCTCTGCTCACCCGCTAGACGCTTGCCCCGGCCGTCGGGTTGGTTGCTGCTCATGCTAACGTCAGGCGGCACTGTTCGAATAGCCACGAGCGTCGTCATGAGTTGTAATATAAATTGAAAATCGTCAAATCTTTTGTTGGAATTTCACAGCATGTGGGATTGAAAATCGGCGCCGACCGCGCGCGTTGCGAGTTTGGTGACGGTCCTCCGGGCGTGGTCGCGTTTTCCCGGGCCCGCGGCGCGCGTCGTTGTCAAGCGGAAGCCAGGTCGGTCCGGCAGTCGCGCGATGGTTATAGAGATTCTGTGATGTTTTGGTGTGTAATCGTCGCGTGGTAGAGAAAAAATTGGCCGTTTTCTTTGTTTTAGCCCGGTGGCCGATGAATCGCGAAACAGTTACACTCCGAGGTGGGTGGTGGCAGGCGGCGTTGTTGTTTACCTTTGGAGGTGAGCGACGATTTCCACTCGTCGCGCTAGTACGTTTTTGGAAGCCGCCCCTCTACCGACGTACGTCTACAGCCACCATGAAGAATTCACATCATAGGTTGCGCAAGTTAGTTTTAAGGTTTTTCTTCCTTCCAGTATCATCTTAGGTACTAGTTTCTTAGGAAATGGTTGGTTCGCTGTCACATGCTTTACAAGTTTGAGAAATTCGAGATACTGTCTGTTCAATGTAGCATGTTGCCTAGCTACTGTTCGTATACTAACTACCTCGAGTCTTTACACTCGTTGAGGCATGAAACAGATTTCCCCAACGCCGAGGCCAGGACCACCTGGCCGACTCCTTTTAAGGCGGCCTCGTCCAGACCGCAAAGTATAAAAAACTAATGTACGTACAAGAAATTGCGATAAGCATTTCGCCGCCAACCAAGAAAAAAAAGCCAAGTAACATGTCAACGCAAGCGCGTGTACTGATCGCAACTTGTCGCAACTTGACCACAGCACGCATCCAAAAGTCATCCGTCTCATCATATAGCATGTAATACAGGGCAAAGATAGCTGCGGAGCAGTAAGAATAAAAGTGTAGAATGTTAGGTAAGTTTTTTTGGTGCCACGCCGGCGGCAACGGGCGTTCCTGGGCTGGCCCATCCAAGAGTTACGGAGAGCTGCTTCAAAGCATCCGAGGGCGGCCTTGCACGGGTGCAAGCAGCCCAGGGCGTCCACGTTCAAACGGCTGCACCGGCCCCGATTGGCCAGCATTATGAGCGACAACTCGCGCATGCTGCTAGTGTGGGCCAGGTTGTCTGGACCGTGCAGGTTGCCCATCTTTGCCCAAGGACGGCTTCAGAACGGCGGAGAGGAGGGGCCGCAATCAGCGCCTGGGAACGATTCAGAGCCGAGAATCTGCATCAATGTAGAGGACTCATCGCTCTGAGGGCACTGGGCCGGATCTGGCCGTGTTGCTCTAACAATGACATGGTGGGCATCTACCTCTGGCCGAGATGCATGGGAATCCTTCTAGGAGAAGCGGCGTTGGACGCCTTGGCCCGCCATGACCTGCTGCTGGTTAGGCATGGGCCCGGCCATACCGTATGGGTTCATTTGAGGGTTCTGGAAAGGCTCCATGACCGGCTGCATGTATCCTCCCTGGAGGCCCTGCTGCTGGGTAACGGGGCAGTCCTTGTGTGCGAGCAGAAGCGTCTTCAGGTTGACGACTTCTTCACGCAGCTGAGTGATTTGAGCCGTCAAGGCGTCATTCTCACTGCTAAACATTTCCACTTTGGCTTGAAGGTTTGCAAGCCATTGCTTCTTGCGTTGACGACACTTCAAGGCGGCGACACTGGAGCATGTTAGTATGGGTATTGGCAAACGGAGCTTGTTCAACGTACCGGTTGCGTTCTAAAAAGTTCTTGCGCTTCTCCTCGTCGGTCATCTTAGACCTGTTGGCGGGATCGCCGTCATCTTCGTCGTCTGAAGGTTCAGAAGGTTCACTGGGAGGAGCGGCAATGCTCTTGGGTTTCTTGGCCGGTGGGGCCTTGGCAGGGGGCTCCTCTGCTTTTCTGCGGTTGTTGGCCTGGTTCTTCTTGCCCTTGCCGCGTGTAGGTTTGGCATCATCATTATCCTCAGAGCCGTTGGTGGCTTCGCTGACTCCGCGCGTGTGCTTGGCCACGTTGCCGTTAACTTTGGGGGCAGCGGCGGCTGCAAGATGGGCATGGTTTACAGCAGGGTTGGCGCCTTGCGGGCCGTTTCTGCCTTGGGCAAGCATGTAGAGACCATTGGCAGCGTCATTGTCATGGCCGTCAAAGGGGCCCGAAGCCGGCTTGGCCTCGGCCTTAACTGCGGCGCCGTTGGGCATCTCCTGGGGCTGCGCGGCAGATTGCTGAGCTGGTACTTGTGGCTGGGCCTGCTGCTGTTGCTGTTGATTTTGTGGCTGATTTTGTTGTTGCTCACGCTTGGCGGCCGCACTCATAGCAGTGCGGTGGAAGTCTAGCGTGTTGGGGGTGGCGCCGCCGCTGGCGAGCTGCGCAAAGAGGGCTTGGGAGTTGGGACTCGGGGCAGGGAACATGGAACCACTGCCGCCGGGAGTCAGACCAGACCGCAACGAGGACTCGTTGGGGGTGGGAAAGCCTCCGCGAAGGTGGCCTTCAGTGAAGTAGTCGGTAGCGGGTCCGGAAAGCATGGCAGGACTCAGAGGGCCGGTGCGCAGAGAGCCGCCGCCCCAATTGAAGGGCGTAGTGCCGGTGCCGGGAAGAAGAGACGAGGGCGAGGTCAGCGCGGCGACGGAGGGCAGCTTGGTACCTCCGGGCGTCTCGGGACCACCACCTCCTCCAAATGACTGTTCGAAGGGATTGGGCTCCAGGCTGAGAGAGCCGCCGGGCTGAGGCGCAAAGTAGTCTGGAGTATTGGTTCCTTGTTGAACGGGTCGGGGAGGGGGGGCGAGAGGTTTCGCGGCTGTCGCATTGGACGCAGGGTCGGTCTTGTTGGAGTCGGCTTTGGCGTCTATGGTGGATGAGGTCAGTATGAAGTTGACGAGCGGCCGGCGTGGTAAGTCGACCAGAGGTCAATGCTGGTGAGGTTGACCAGAGGTCGATGGTGATGTTGGTAAAGTTGACGATGATGCGGCTGCAATGTTGTTTTGGCGCGCAAGGGTGGGAGTGATGTGATGTGCAGGTTATGACGTCGTGGGCATGGATGGCGACAGACGATGGGCGATGCGCAGTGCGACAGTTGAAGGCACGAACGTTGCGATGCGGTGGATGCGAGGGCGTGGGGAAGATGACAGGAAGGCAACACAGAAGAGGGAAGAAGCAAAAGAAAGAGGCAGAGTTACTGACCTTGGCGTGACGGCGAGGTGTTGTTGGAGCGAGTAGGGGACTTCGACTCAACTCCAGTTGAGGCGTCGGCTGCGGAAGTCCCCATGGCGATGATGACGATGATGTATTATATTGTGGGTTGGAGAGGTAGAAGAAGGCAGTGTGTGTGGGGAGGGGTTGGGACCTTGGACCAAAGGTAAAAGAATGATGTCGCGGGAGAAGAGGACGACGTTGGATTGATGAGGTCAGAGGAGAGGTAGCGAAAAACAAGTGGCTTGCCTTCTGCACACACGGCTGTCGCAGAATGCGGCGCAGAGAGTGGGAAAGAAGGAAGAGAATTTAGCAGAGCGCTAAAAAGAGTAATGAGTTTCTTTTTTTTTGGCGTGGATTCTTCCGTTGTCCCTCTTTGGTCCTTTTTTCTGTTTATTTCCAAGTCAGCCCTTCTTGGTGAGTGGTTGTGCCCTTTTTTTCGTGTTCCTTACCACGATGATGACACGCGGAAAAAAACTCGAAAAAAAACGGGATGACTCGCAGAATGCAGAGTTTGGCAGCACCAAAGCGCGCCTGGACAACTGTAAGGAAATGAAAAGGAAATAAAACACAAAAAGTTATATCGTACACATCAACATAGGCTGAAAAAGCGCGTTGGCAGCTTTTGCGGCGCGTTGACGGCTTTGGGGCTGTCGGGGATAGTGCAGAGGTGGTTTGGAAGCGAGAGAGAGTTGGTCTGGGCTGGGGTTGAAGACGTCAGAGATGACGTTGTGAGGCAGGGCGGCGAAGGGGAAAGTGGAAGAGGAAGAGGAAGAAAAATTGGTGGCGGACACCCTACCCAGGGTGGTACATGCTCTCGCACCCGATTTCTGAGTAGTTCCAAGTACCAATGGCGTGACTTGCCACCCTCTCGCTAGCTTACAAACCACGCTGGCACTGTGCGGGGCCCCTCGTGCATTGCTCGCGACAGCACGGCGCCAGCTCCGAGTACACCGCCGTCGATACCTATCCAAACTGCCAATCTATGGTGATAGATTGGATATAATCCTCTCCCTTCGTCGTATCTGATTTCCCGCCTCTTTTTCCGCCTCTCCAGCGTAGAGTTATTCTTCAGCCAGACCGGTCAAACCCCTCGCGGGCCGTTTGCTCCTCGGGAGCCACACACCCAGTGCGAAATTACACCCAGCCGCTCCACCCCTATTACAGAAATGAGCGACGGGACCACGCCGTCAGATGTTGCTACGGGAAAAAAAAGAATTACAGACTTGATGAAAAACATGATTAATTTGGAAATAATTCATAGTCTCTCCCAAATTTCTTCTCTCATTTTCATCACCCTCTCAACCCAAGATAAGTCACTCTATCTCTTCTCTTCTCTTCTCGTCACCCCATCTACACAGTGCCAGCGCCCCCCAATCCACCGCGACCCACCTCCTTCACTCGCCCGACCCCCTGCAGGTACTTGGCTGACCCCCTCCCTCTCTTGTCTTTTCTGCTTGGCGCTCCTCGTGTGCCTGCTCTCGCCGTATTATTACCAGCGGAATGCTCTCGCACTCACCCTCTCGCCAACTCCCCAGCAGCAGAAAAGCAAAGTTTTGTACGGAGCAAACATGCCCATCGAATCACCTCGACCAACATCATCGCGTACAAACCACCGCCGCAACGCCTGCATTTGTAATACGTTCAATGAGAACCAAAACGCCACTGCCCACACTCCCGCCCCTTCGTCAACTGTGATTGATATCGTACACCGCCCGTTCTCTCTGTTCTCTCTCTCTGCATTAGTTACTCCGTACCTACTGGTACAGACCTCTCCAGTGTCTATCAATGCCGAGTCTGGCCCTGCTCCCTCTGCAGTGCCGCCATCGAATACGGGCCCTGGGGCTGGGGGCTTACTGCAACCCAGCCATCCATCCGTCCAAACAAACCGCAGCCATATTGTTCTTCTCCCCCCAATCTCGCCCGCCGATCTGCCCAGCCTAGCTAGCCACCATAGTCTACTAGCTGCCTACTTTGGCACTAACAACTATTCCTAACGACGCCGCGCGCATTTGCATCTGCACCCAAACCAAGTTTTTTTCCGTCTTCAATCCAATCTAATCTATCCTCTTCTTCCTTTCTACCATCAATAATCAAGGATCTACTCACCGGAATGCCGTTACCGTCTCCGTTTCGAGCCAAAGCTCACGCCCACCCCACCACCATTGACACAAAGCAACACGCGCCATCTCGCGTGCCCCATTTTTCGCCCTTCCCTTTTCAAAGTCCCCAAATGTCTAGTGACGTCAGCATCTCCCAGCCCAGCATGCAACCAGAACAAACGCCTGACGATCCCCGGCATTGCCCAATCTTGCTCTCCCGGCACATTCGCTCGACCTTGCCTCGCTTTGGACTCTCCTCTTCTTGGATAAGACATGTTTGTTGCTGCTTCAGGTTGAATTTGGCCGCTTGCTTCTCTACAGCCTTGGGTGCCATCGTGACTCCCGACGCTCTGGAAGCTTTATTAGGCTCCCCTTGCCAACCAAAAAAAAAAGAACTCTCCACCCTCACGTCCACCCCAGCACCGTTTCCTCCGCAGCCCGTACACCAAACTTCGGCCACTAATAACTGGCTATGCACAGTCCAAGCTCTCTACCTTTCATCAATTCTCCGGACTTAATTACCGGCGCACTGTGTCCCTACCGCCAGCTTATTCCCCTCCCGCTGCATCGGCGCCACTTGACAAGACGACCCGCCTGCGACGCGTCTGTGCCTGGCCGCCATCACCTCTCGCCCATCACGAGCACCTCATTGGCGTCATTTGTAGTTACGATAGCTTTTCTTTGAATTGTCTGTCATGTTGTGCCTAAGCCTGCGAGTCGCGGCCAACTACCTAAACGTAACGTAGTCATTTAGTCCTGATGCAAATTCATTTCATCCACAAAAGCAATTTCTCAGCGGGTTCTCGAAAGCGGTCCAACCCAATCACCAAGAGTTGCCACCGCCGCCTCCGCTGTAGTCCTGAGTCTGGGCCTGGCTATCACCATTGTCCCATCCACCACCTCCGGCATCATTGCCATTGTTTCCGTCAAAGCCACCACCGTAGTCATCGTCCGGTTGGTCAACAGGAGGCTGCTTGCAGCGGACCTTGGTGTGTCCAAACTCCTGGCAGTTGCTGCACTTGACTTTGGACCCTGTTCTGTGTGTTAACATGGTCAATTGGCAAAGGAGAATTTGATTGTACTTACAATCCTTGGGCTCCGGACATTCACGGCTAAAATGCCCCATCTTCTCGCAGTTGCGGCACTGCACATTGTCCATGTTTGGAGGCTGGTCGCATTCCGCGGCAAAGTGACCTTCCTGGCCGCAGTTTCTGCAGCCGCGGCCGCCGCCCTTGGGGCAGTCCTTGGCAAAGTGTCCAGCTTTTTTAAGTTAGCAATTGCTGTTCAATCCAGTTCTTAAATGTGACTTACTCTCTTCGCACTTGCGGCAGGTAACGTTGTCGAGGTTAGGCTCTTCCTCACAGTCGGCAGCCTTGTGGCCCGATTTCCTAGCGTAAGATCAGTATCACTGTTCTGATTAGTAGTCGTGAAGCAACATACCCGCAGTTCTTGCAGGCAAACCGATCCTTGCGTGGCTCGGTGCCTGAGATTGTCAGCATTTGCTTTATCAAAAGAGATAGATGTACTTACAGTCACGCATTCTGTGGCCTTCGCCGCCACAGTTGTAGCAGCTTTGCCCCTTGACCTCACGTACGGCCTTTTCCTGAGTGCACTGCTTGGAAATATGACCAATCTCATCGCAGTTGGTACACTTGGGCTTTCCGCTGTCAACAATATCGCCAGCATCATCCAGGCGAGAGAGGATCTCCTCGCGAGTTTTCGGCCAACCATCAATCTCTCGAGGGCGTTGAGGCTGGTCGGAGAAACGGTACGAGATGGTGTATCTCTTGCCCATGTTGCCTTGTAGATCCATGTTTGTGAAAATCTCAATCAGAGATCTCTCGGTGGCAATGAGCCAAAGGTTAATGCCGCTGTTTATAAAGGCTTCCTGAAGCACGCGGAAGGTGATGGCCCCGTTCATGGCCTTGACATACGCCTGGATGCCCTCTTTAGCATCGTCAGCATCCTGCTCGAGAGCTGCCTGTTTAATAAGCTCCCAAGCAGTCTCCGCGGCCATGTCGGCGATGCCACTGCGTTCAATCTTTCTGGCGTTGGTACAATCCTTGCGCATGTGGCCTGCTATCGTTAGCGGGTGTGCTGTTTCGTGGTCAGAGATTGCGAACCTTCTTCACCACAATTGTCGCAGCTCATTGGCGGCTTCGTTGGGCATTCTTTGGCCATGTGGCCTGGCTCTTTGCAGTAGTTGCAGGTCATCGGGGCCGCGTTGGGGCAATCAAACTTGCGGTGCCTGGAAGCTTGTTAGACTGGGACAGGTTTTTAATGGTTAGAAACGCTTACCCTTCTTCGCCGCAGGAGAAGCACTTGTCATCACGAGGTGCTCCATCTTGATCATTGAATCTGGAAACGTTAGTAACGAGCTAGATGGGGAAGGGATGAGTGTACCCGTTATCGCCACCATTGCCGCCACCGTTGTAGTCGGTAGCGTGGCCGGCTGACTGGTCATTCCAGCCAGGGTTGCTGTCGGCCCATTGGTTGTCGACCTGGGTAGGCCCGTCGTTCCAGCCGGACATTGCGAGGTTATCGAGAGAGAGATGCTCGAGTAACTAATTGATAGACAGCGCAGGCGATGAAGGATGGTTCTCGATGTGACAAGGTTCTCTGCTATAGCGAAACAGGATATTTGTTTTTGAGGAAGATGAAGAGGAATGGGGGTGGAAATGCTAAGGTGAGAGGTGAGAAGCTGTTATTGTAAGCAAACGAAGCTGCCAGCTGGCAGCAGCCGGCAGGCAGGTTGCCGGGCCGGCAGAGCTGCAACTCTGTTTGCATCTCGTGATTCTACGGATATATGATTAACTCGAGCTTTGAGTTAACAGCATCACAGTATAGGTATGTGCTTCTTTGTTTGGCGTGAGAGAACGTTGGCACTAGCAGGCGAATCGCAGAGATCACCCTCGGGTGTAAGTCAGAACCTATGTGTAGCGTCACTTTCTGTATGACTTTCGCATCGTAGTAACACCATAACGGCCGAGTTGGCTAAAACTGTCCATGCCCATAACTCTAGATATAAGGAACACCAATTATCGACACCCTACACATTTACTGCCGGCGTAGGCCAAGATATTGCCTGCTCCATCCTCACAACGCGTTGTTTAGGGTAGCCGCCAACTGGGCCAATGAGCACGCGACTTGGGCAGCACCACAACAAAGGCTACTGGAGCCTGCCTTGGTAGTAAAATCTCTGACGGTTAATTAATACACGCCCTTGAAATCAAGTCGCAAGATAAACCCGCGGCACAGTCCCCAGAAACCCCAATTACACGCGTCTTGGTAATGCTCTCGCTGGTATAGGTCAGCTGGGCGGCGCCCTGGCCAGTCCGCTTTCGGAGGCCGGCTCGCGAGCGCCGCTGCCGTTGAGGGGTCCAGAAGTGCCTTGACCAAGACAAATGGCCCAGTTTTGCTGGAAAAATGGCATGTGAGGGTCGCAATCCGCACGGTGCGATCCCTTACTCGATGCCGCCCCGCCTACAGTGCCAGAAAAAAAATGCACACCCCGCGCCATCCCACCATGGCTTATCTCTAGGCTCGGGCTGCCGCTGTGATTTCTTTCGTTAGCCTTACAAATACAACTTTGAGAGGGGAGACCCCCGGACTTTGCCAGATTATTCACTGCCCTCGCCTTTCCCCTTCTTTTTACTAAACCTGCCGAAAGACGAACACTCGATATTGCAGACGAAGCCCCATTGCCACCCCCCCATTCTCTCGCTCCCCTCATTTTCGCTGGTTTTTGCCACCGCACCCAGCACCATGTCTCCCTTGATTGCCACGATCGACCCCAACGACGACGGCGTCTTCAGCACGACCACGACGACGGCTGCCCACAAGACGACGACAACCCCTGGTCAGCGCGCCCTGCTGCTCGCCCCTCCGTCTCTCGCCTCGCACGCCTCCGCCCTCGCCAACGTCCTGACGCAGTATGACCGCAGCATCACCGACCTGCAGATGCTCGACCGCCTGTCGGCCGGCCTCGTCAAGCTGCCGAGCGCCCAGTACGACCTGATCCTCGTGCTGTCCGACGCCGCGGCCACGCTCACCGAGTCGCTCGGCCTGCTTGACCGCGCCGTCGTCGGCGCCGTCGCAGAGTCGCTCAGGCCCAAGGGCCAGCTGCGCGCCGAGAACGCCTCCGAGAACCTCGAGACCACGGCCCTCGCCAAGGAGGCCGTCCTCGCCGGCCTGGTCGGCAGCGGCGCCGGCGGCTTCTCCAAGCCCGACTATGGCGAAAACGACGGCGCCGTGTCGCTGAAGCTGGGCTTCCGCAAGAAGAAGACCGACGGGCCGGCCCCCGCGGCCCAGGCGCCGGCTCCGGCCGTGGGCAGCACGACCATCAACGGCCGCACCAACGGCGCCGCCAAGCCTGCCGTGCCTGCTGGCGTTGGCTTTGACTTTGGCGACGACCTCGACGACGACATCATCGACGAGGAGACTCTCATGACCGAAGAAGATCTGAAGCGCCCCATCAATATCCGTACGTTTCTGCCCCTCCTCCCATCTTACACTACCCCGCCAAAGACTCTTATACTGACCAAGACATTGTCATAACAGCCGCCGAGTGCCAGCCCAAGCCTGGCAAACGCCGCCGTGCCTGCAAGGACTGCACGTGCGGTCTCGCCGAGCGCCTCGAGGCAGAGGACGCCGCCAAGCGCGCCGAGGCTGACAAGACGCTGGCCAGCTTCAAGCTCGCCGCTGACGACCTGACCGAGGTCGACTTCACCGTCCAGGGCAAGGTCGGCTCCTGCGGCAACTGCGCCCTCGGAGACGCCTTCCGCTGCGACGGCTGCCCCTACATTGGCCTGCCGCCGTTCAAGCCCGGCGAGGAGGTGCGTCTGCTCAACAACGACGTGCAGCTGTAGAGGGCGCCGAGGCGCGTGCGCGGAGAGGAGAGACGAGCATTTTACCGGCGTTTTTGGAGCTGCTTATTGGCGGGTGGTTTCCTTGCATTGATGACAACGCGATTGGTCTTTTTCGTTGGGGTTTAAACGGGTTTGTCGTCTTGTCGGATGAGAACAAGATATGGGATCGACATAAAATGGGTTTATTACGATATATATATATATACTGGGACGTTTTCACATCCCTTGCAAGATGGGCGTTGCATGGCGAAATAGGCTGATAGAAAGATTTCAACATGATGATTTATATTGATGCATGATGGAATTCTATACAACAAGTGAATGCATTGTTAACCCTATCCCATATCCTGCGTGGTCTTGCTTTCCGCTAACCCAGAAAAAAAAATCAACAAAGTAACATTTCGCCCGACATTAAAAAGCTGCTTAGTTCTCATCGTGGTCAGGCCTACTTGCCTGCTTGCCCTTCTCCTCTGCCTTCGCGGGCCGAGCCTCCTCATCATCGCTATCGTCGCCGACCGAGTATTTGTCAGTGGGCACAATGTTGCTCTGCAGAGCAATGCCTTCTTCCTGTGCCTCGATATCGCCGGCAGCAGCCCGGCGGTTGGAGCGAATGGGCTCGTCAGATCGCAGAGCGCTGTAGGCAGCACCCTTGCGACGTTGACGCCAGACGAAGAAGGTGAAGCCCAGGGCACCGAGCACAACAAAGACGAGGACAACCTCGCCGGAACGCTGATAGGCAGCCCACTGAGCCTCCTTGAGCTTCTGCTTGACGGCCTCTTCGCTCTCCTTGGGGTTTACAGTGCCGCCAACAGTAGTCTCAAGACCCTTTTCGCCGTCGATGCGACTGTCTGTCGGGTCACCGCCGATGCTGCTAATGTCGACGCCCATGAAACGGTCCAGCATGTCGCGCGAGCGGCGGGGGTAGTCAAAGGGGACCATGTGCGAGGCCTCGTTGAAAACGACGTAGGTCAGGTTGCGAGCAGACTGCCAAAAACCGGCATCCTTGCCTTCAAAAGTCCAGTTTCGGCGAGGAGCCCAGTTTCCAGGAGTCACCTCAAAGCCCTTGCCGCCACTCCATTCCAGCTTCTCAATCATATCCTCAGTACCAATATGATTGCAAATAAGATCTTCGGCGCCAGAAAAGATGAGCACAGGGATCTCGGTCAGTAGCTGGGGCATCAATTCGACCGACGGCTTGGAATTCTCAGGATGGAACGCAACGCTCACGCCACCATTGCACTCTTGCCACCCAGTCTTCTTCTCCGAATTGATATTCAGGGCGCTGACTACGTCGCTGCGTCGCAAGTAGGGCGTGACGGCGCTCAGGTCCGGAGGCCAGTTCATGCCACAGCTGGGATACGAATCCTTGAGACGGACGTCGTACATGTTGATGCATTCCTGGTCGCCGGCTCCCTTGTTTCTGGTCAAAAGGAGAATTTCTGTAAGAATATCCTCGCAATCGGGATAGGTGACTCTGCCAGGGTTGCCAACCATGATGTTGTGACAGGCACGCTCCATGCCCTTGAGCCGCTTGCCTATATCAGAATCTTTATCGACCAAGCCCTTTTCGAGAGCGAACTTCAGATACGAGTCATACTGTTCGCCAGCCGACATCCACGGGTTTCCAAGCATGATTCCTTGCAAACTCCACTTGTCGGGTCGCTCCTTGTTTCGGTCGAGGATGGCTCGTGCGATATGGGGAATATATTGTCCAGCATAAGACTCGCCGGCAATGTAGATCTGACCTTGTTAGCTATTTGAAACTGGTATATGACTCAAAATACTCACATCGTCGAGACTGTACTCGGGGAAGATGGCAAAGAACTTCTCCAGAAACTCGACAAACTGGCTCGCCATCTCGGTAAGTTCGTGTACGTAGCTGTCCGTGTTGGCATAGCTGAAACCTGTTCCAACAGGGTTGTCGACAAAAAGCAGGTTGGCAAACTCGTTCCATGACCCGTTATTCATGACAAGCGTATCCTTATCCTTTACTCGGTATGGGCCAATCTCCATCAACGCGCCGTCCTCGGAACTGCAACCCGGTCCACCGTTGACCCAGATGACTGTTCTTTGCTTATTCGCAATATGCTTATTCTGAAAGTGCCAGAAGAAGAGGTTTCCGTTCGTATCGGCGTTGATTTCGATGTGTCTGCGATGGAAGCTTGCGTCAGCATTGTCTCGCCGATTCCAGCTGCGGCAGTAGTTGCGCGCGACTCACCCTGCGTGCATCTTCACCGGTGCCTGATCTTTGGGAAGTCCAGGAAGATTGCGCACGTAGTACTGCGCGGCCGACTTATCCGCTGCCAGGGCTGCCAGGGGCCCGAGGGCAATGGCCGCAACGGCCAGCCATCGTCGCGGCCCGGGGATAGAAGCGACGGAAGCCATCGCCCACGTGGCGCTTGCGAGGGCGTCGGTGTCGGCAGTGGAGAGCTTGCAATCAACAAGAGTAGTTGCGCGCGATTGATTGCAATGGCCCGGCTTTCGGTGGTTGGGGGCGGGTGTCGTGTGATGATGTTGATGACAGGCACGGAGCTGATGCAGCCAGAGAGGCAAGGTGGCATTGTCCTCGCAAGGCGTTACCGTTTCGGGCGGTGTTTTACAGAGGTCCAGGCGTTGGAGAGCCGCACTGTAGAGCCGGCGCTGGCATTAAAAGTCACCAAATTTCCAGAAAAGTCATATTATATGTGAGTTGAGACCATCTATAAATTATGCCATATTATTTAAGCCATGGCTGTCCCTCATTATTGTTCCTGGGTTGGGTGTGTTACATGCCCATCACCTCTGGCAGTGACACTCGGCATTAGGACGATCGATGGTGGGCTCCACCAGCCGCAAAGTCTCTTTTTAGTGTGCTCAGATTTGCCAACGACATTTTTGGCCTGCTCATGCTGCCAATCTGAGACTCAAAGTGTGACTGCATGACGCTACTCACTTGCGCAACAAACTGACATATGCTATAGGCTTGCGAATATCATACAGAAAGCATGGCTTCAGCCGCAAAGACCATCATCGTCGAGCACCTGGACCCTGAGCTCGGTCCTTGGTCGGAACTCGAGTACAAGTGCATCGCCAAGGAAAGCCATGAGCGAAACAGCGATTTCATTCTTTCGTGCCTGCCTGCTGGTTTCAAGGTCCCCGAGGACCTAGCCAACAGCCCGGCCTTCAAGGCTGAGCACCGCGGTGTGGAAGAGCTTTATGCGGACCGCAGAAACCGAGTCTGCCTCTTGGACCCTGCGGCTGCCAAAGACTTGTCCCCTGAGGACGGCGATAACTTTGACGTGTTTCTTTTTGGTGGAATTCTGGGTAAGAACTCATGACCTGATAATGCACATGAATGCGCGGCTGCTGACACAACATAGGTGATGACCCCCCAAGAGGTTCGTCTTGACAGTCGTCTGCGTTTGTATGCCCCTACTGATAAAGGTTAGATCGCACATCGGAGCTCAGAAAGAAGGGTTTTGAAGGACGTCGCCTTGGTCCTAAGCAAATGACCACTGACACTGCCGTCCGCGTGACGAGAATCGTGGTCCAAGACAGGAGCAAGTGATCTCCCCGCTTTTGCCGTGTCGCAGGTTGCTAACAAACGTAGTTGCCTTGGACAAGATTGAATACCTTGATTTCCCTGAGCTCAAGTTCAACAAATTCGAAAGCACGGAGATGCCGTTTCGCTACGTCAAGGGCCCCGACGGAGAGCCAATCATGCCCGAGGTAATTAGGCCCCCGCTACTCACACCGATCTTGACTAATGTTTTCGTAGGGGATGAAGGAGTTGATACAAAAGGACGCTGATAAGGCGGTAGACGATTTGATTTAGGTGTTTCTGTTTACAAACAAATAAAAGTCGATCTTATCACACACGATGGGCTTCAGCGTCCAGCAGATTCAAATGGTTAAAGGGCTCGCTCATGTATACGAAACGAAACGCTTTGCTACATCTTGGTTGCACATACGAAGTACTGATTCAGAGCCGAAGTCTTGGTGTAACTGATTCCTGTCAATACTGATATCTCTTGCGCTGCTGGTACCTCTTGTCGCCACTGATGCTTCTTGGCGGTGTCGGATGCGGTCTCCTCGTATACCTCGCTACGATACCTGAAGTGAGGGTGGCTGCAGCATCTTAATTCGGTTGGCGACTTATCCGAAGCCGGTGTAAACAGTGCATAATCTCAGATTAATTGAGGACCAGGGCGTTTTAAACAGACATCCGCGCTCGTCATTTGCTGGCGCACACCAGACGGTGTGCATCTTCCGACACCGACTTGCGGCCCGTTGAGTCGTGGCAGTCTGCGTTTGGCTGTGCAACCTTGTCGACTACATCCGATCTTCTCGGTAGATCCCCCGTCCTTGGGAAATGCATGGATTGACGGGATGCGTGCAACCGAGAGGTGTTTCGGCCGCAAACCTGGGGTGGCCGCGTCAGTTTGCTTTTTTTCCCATGCTTCTTTCCCGCTACAGTGTGACGGAGCTAGACCCTGGTCCTATACAGGGGGTTGATTGCACACCACTACATGGCAGTGTCAGACGAGCACTTGGGATGCATCGCTGCATGAATTTTATCGTTTCGATTAAACATTCGTCGTATTTTCGGGATGCACTGGGCACTCATGTACTTGAGGGGCGCGCGAGGACAAGACAGGGACTTGACAATGATAGGTAAAACATTGAGACGAAACGAAACAGTAGAATGAAGCAGAGTAGAAGAGAACATTTGGATAACAATAAAAACAGTTTGAAAATACGAAGCAAAAATTAAAACAACACAATGTTGCAGAGGCGAACAAAAATAGATGTTCCTGCGGGGGGTCGAACCCCGGACCTTGACATTTCAACATAGAGCCAAAAGAAGTTCCATTGATCTATAAGAGTCACGCGGTAACCACTCCGCTACAGGAACTACCCAGTCAAAAATCGGCTTAACCGTATCTATTAAGGACTGACGGACTGCCCCACTTGGGGTACAACCTAAACGCCACAAGCGCCCACTTGTTCTACGGTACAGCGACTTCGGTAGCACGGTTATAGCGCTCAGTGTGCTGGAGCTACGCTAAACAATGCACTGGCCTCCTCTCGCTCCGAGCCCCCATCTATGACGGAGCTAGCCATCGATGAACTGTGGCCGGTATACGTTGCGAGATCCGCACGTAACGGTAGTATTAGCTGTTTATTTTCTTTTCCCTTCTTCCCAGCCATTGGTGTGGAGGGAGGGGGGCCAGTCTTTCGGCAATCGCCTCTGCAGCACATGGCATAAAGTTCCGGAGCAGTGACGAAGAGGTTTCCGTATCGCTTGTAGCGTACAAACTGAGCCATCGCCCGGTCTGCAGGAGCATTTATCTCTCTCCGGGTCAGACGGAATCGGTTTGGAGCAGATTGGCGTTTTCTACAACCCGGGGAATTCCTATCGGGGCGCCTCCAGGGTGCGCTGTGACTCTCTCCCATCTTGTTTGTATTTCAATAGTTTGGGTGGACTTTCACATGCGGTTCGTCCGAGCAAAAGGATGCCAGCGTGGGCCGTCAGAAAATGGCAAGACATGACAAAATCGACAAAAACGCTTCGCATAGGCCAAAATAGGACAGAACTGATCATTGGATCTAATTTAGACTGAAGGGAGGTCCCCGGCATCTGGGGGGTCGTAGTAGTTGTAGCCATCGTCACAGTTCCATTCTTGGGCCATGTTAGTGGGCTGATACCAGAGGCACGCAAAACGAGAGTAGAACAAGCAATTTGACCAGTGCTGAAATCTAAAAATGGAAGCAGCTGAGTTAACCAGAGAACCGTTCTCCCTGAGCTATGATGCAGAGCGCGTTTCAAACGGGCTCTTCCTGGGGTGGTGTCAAGGCGCCGTCCATGCCAAACCGCAAGATGAAACGTTGGCAGGGAGAACAGTCCACAGCCGACCGTTGCATTTTCTTTTCGCCAACAAAGCTATCCTCCGAAAGAGGAAGGGCCGTTCTTGTCCCTACAATTATTTAGCCAGAAACAAACTAGTTTGTGCCAATGCTTGTAGTTTGCAAGACGTGACCAGGGGGTGTCCCGCGAGGTTGTATTTTCCGCCTTATTCGCACTGGTATTCAAATTTGGCATAGTCACAGAGCAAGAGTAGAGCCTTGATGGGTGGCCTCATTCTCTCTGGCCTTGAACTGTCCACGAGTCATTGACGTGTTTCACTCACCTGGGGGGCGGGGGCAGAATTTTTAGTGGTGCCCGCAGCGAGCAAGTTACTTGATATGGAATTGGCTTGATTATTACACGTCTGTTTTTGGTCTTCCGTAATATGATCGTCTTCGTCCGTTCACATGAAATCAAGTCATGAGCGGGTGCGGATTCTGCCGCCAAACCCACTCGCCTCTGATACCAAGGTTGGAAGAGAGAAAGGAGTGAGGGGGGGGCCCCCAGCCCGGGGGGCGGATATTACAAGTCAAGATCGTCTTTTGTCTTCTTTTCGCATCTGGTATTTCTGGATCGGAGGATGCTTCCATGGAGTATTCTCTCCGCTTGGACCACGTTCCATTTGCGCTATAACGAATCTCTCAAATCTACGAGCGAGACATCTTTAATACATGTCGCAATTTAAAAGCAGCATCCCAGGATCATTCGGCTATGTGTATGCCATTTGCTCCGGGGGGTTAAAGAGGATCAGGGTCTTGGCCAGGTCGCAGGTGCGAGCCTCGGGAGTAGCAAGTGATGATGCTGGCACATGTGTATTGCGCATCTGACGCGACAGGCGAGCAAGAACATGAGCAGGACGAAAAAAAAAAACGCTTCACGTCGTGTGAGCATAATGTTTCAAACAGAAAAATCGCGATTGGCTTCTAAAAAAAGGAACTCACCGCAGGCCGTTTTGTCAATCAGCTGTAGCAAGGGGAAATTGGAGGGGCACGTCAAGGCATGACAGTCGGGAGTGATCAATCGACAGGTGGGCGAGCGGAGGGCACATGCAATGCGCTAGACTTCAGATTGCGGCTTGACAGGGAGTCTCGGGAAGAATTGACGATGAGGATCGAATGTGAGCGTCGCTGTGCCGAGGTGTGATGGCAGAACCCCTCTTTCATTAAACGGCCAGGCATGGGTGAATAGCCGGCAGGTACAGGAATTCGACGCTAGGAAGCAAGACATGCCGCCGCCATTTTGCCCTTTCGGGACTCGTCTGATGGGATGGCAACGACACGCCAGCAGGGATGTCGCAAATTGTGCAGACCATGAGGCTGGCGTTGGCGGGCAAAGCAGGGAAGGTCTACGCAGAATTGGAAGCTTCAACGCCAGGCTAGCCAGTGGGGATGTCGTCCCTCATCACCATGCCGAGGCCCACCAGAGCAAGAGTTAGTTTGGCGTGCTAGACCTGGTGATAAGTTGCAGTATGAGGCTGGGCGAAAGAGGCTAGGGGTGATAACTAAAGGCGGGGTCCCATTCAGGAGTGATTCGGAACGTAAGAATTGTAAACACGGTGACAGACGGGACTTGGGATGAAACTTGGGCGAGCCTCTGCGCCGAGCTATCCTGTCAAAAAAAGCCCAGGGCAGGGGTGGCATCTTCAGGTGCAGAACAAGTGGGATCTCCGCAAATGCACCCGAAAGCAGGCCAGCGCCATGTCTTCCCCCACTCGAAGCAGAACAGGGCTGGGTTAGATTCCCTGCCTAGAGCGTTGCATCACACGCAAAGTACACATCACGACTGTAAAGAGGGTGTCTGTCGTGCAAGACATGCAGCTAGCAAGCAGACCAACTCTAACAATGGCAATCAGTCCACCAGGCACATGGGCAAGCCAGCTTAATTCTTACAACTGAGCTAGCAGGACGGCCTCGGCCTGCGACATTTCGTCTGTCGTATCCTTACCTAGGATGAACAAGGGTGTCGGAAGAGCCAGGCCCAGAATTCTGTCCTCTGCACATATGTTGCCTCTTAGACGGGCAACTGCCGATGGGATTTTGTGTCTCTGTGATTCCGATTACGGCCGTGGTTGGATTACGTTTAGACGGTCAGGCTGCAGGGAGGCGACAGAATTTAGCAGAAGAGGGCCGACGCCTGGTAGAGAGATCTTGAGTTTGGTGGTGCACCGGCAGGGGCTCACACCACCAAAATGAAATCGGGCGCGAGATGGATCGCGACAGATGGCGGGCAGACGGGCCAAGGCATGCGCAGGCAAACATAGCACGGCAAGCCCAAGGGTAGTAGTAAAGGTGCAATGCGGTGCAGCGCGAGAGCATGAAGGCCCATGCAAGTCATGATTAATCTCTTTTGCCATGTACGTAGCAATTACAGAAGAATGCAGCTGTGTTCGTTGTCGGTTGACTTGCATGGTGAGAACCCCGGGAAGCGGGAGCCACTTTCATTCCGGCGTGCCGCTCCAGCTTGCGGTGGCCGCGCCATAGGATGAGACTAGTTAGACTACACATGTCAAACTAATACCTGCCTGCCTGCATGGACATGACAAGGCATTGTCAGGCACGCGGCCACGAATTGATATCTGACCAGGGGAGGGGCCACGAATTCGCAAGGCCAACAGCGCCATCATATGCCATGCAGCTAGTTAACAAGACGTGATGACTCGCCGAGTAAGGAGACGGGCGGAATCCCTCCTCTGCACCACAGATGAACGGGCGGTGTCGATCGGGAAAAGCGTGGAGGTAGCAAACAAGGGTTCCGGCAGCATCAAGCAGAGCGGAGTGGTGCATAAGTAAAAACCAACTATTAAAATTTTCGCTCGCATAGGCGTTGCGAGACGAGGCAAGAAGGAAGAAGGAGGAGGAGCGCAGACCACCTTTGCCGCAAGCTCCCGCCGCGCCATCACCGGCGACAGCAACGGGGATATGATCCGGAGCTTGCGTGCTAACAACTAGCATCCCGCAAGCCCATCTCCAGGATTACAACCCATCCTGGCAATTTCGCGGAAAAAAAAAAAAAAAAAAAAAGGCCCACCCGCTCGAGTCATCGGGTCAAGCAGACAACAGACAAAGAGCCACATTGGCATTGGCCCGCCGCGCGCGCTCGCTGCTCCCTTCTTGGTTTAACGTTTCCCGGCGAGCTCCTCCTCTCCTCCCCGCTGTCTCTTACCTAGCGACGTATAGTTGCGGGACTAACTAATACCTTGAGAGTGACGTTGGGCTCGAGCCGCCCACTAAACTCGTCCGAGAAAAGCGCCATGCAGCTCCCTGAACTCTATTTTAGCCCATCGACTCCATCCTGACCACGCCACAGACGAAATTTCATCACACACGCCACGCAACGCATGCCAGGCCGCACGCCTCGACAGCCGGAAGTTACCCCCCGCGTGCCCCCCAACTAATCTCTCGCACAGGCTCTACGTATACGGCGAGAGAGAGCGAGAGAGAGAGCGAAAGGCAGAGGCTCAGAAGACCTCGAATCGGCTATCTCATATAGCCTAGCCTGGCCCGGCTCTCTCTCTGGCAGCCCCACTGGAACATCTGTCACCTGTCTGTTCTATGATGCGCCTGTTTTGCCCAGGCTCGTGGTCCACTGTGCATTCTGCGCATGCCCCATCGACGTCGACTTGCCTTTATCCTTGCGGCTGCAGTGCGTGGTGGTTGTAGTGGTTGCAGTGGTTGTTGTTGTAGTTGTTGTAGTTGTGGTGGCGGCCGAGGCTCCTCCAGCCCTGATCCTGGTGCAGCAACAGCTCATGAAACACCAACTCGACACGCCAACAAAACAGTTTTCTGCTAGGCGACTTTCAGTTTCGTCACTATGGCCTGCTATGGCTTGCGAGTACAAACAAAGATTCACTTCATCCACAAACTGACCATACGAGAAAAAGCGTCCGTCGCGTCACCACGCGAAAAGTTATCCCTTATCGGTGGCCCACGCGGGCAGGGACTATTTATTTTCGCAGCTCGCTAGATCAAACTTTACTTCAAAGGGTAGGCACGTTCAGTGCCATTCTCAGGTGCAAGTGCCAAGGGTGCCACTCCAACCCTGAGCATGTTGGCATTCGTCGTTGAGCTTCAGATGCGAGCATGTGGCGGGAGATTACGAATGGCACGCCTGGCACGCTGTGCCTGCCTTATTCACTAATTTCAATCCCACCATGGAAGCTGCGGTCACCGTACGTAAATTTTCGGTTTAGTACTGTGCTGGGTCCTTACAGCAGCCCGTAGTTATCCTGTCTCGCTTGCTCGTTCTCAGCGCCCAAGCACGGATGGGACAGGATCAGGATATCGAAGCCACAAGCACAGTGCCCAGCACCAGCCAGTGCCCTTAGTGCCTTGCTTGAAACCGGGGTCTGCGTGCGCTAGCCTCGATTCACATGCAGTCATCAGCGGATTGCACACATTTCGACGAGGCCGAACGATGCCGTACCCTTGGCGCTGTCGGCGACCAACTTGGAGATGCCAATGCCCGACCGACGCCACGCTACACCAGCCAGCGACCAGGGTCAGCGTTTTCTCTTATTTCATGTATAACCGTCTGGATGCACGCAGGCCACGCTAGCCGTGGGTAGGGTGCCAGGGGAGTGACCTTGGAACACTTCGACATGCTAGTTAGCACCAGTTCCACACGCCCCCCCAAAATCCATAACGCCATGGTTCCTGGGTCCCACACATTTCCGACTGTAAACTTTCTGCTCAACGTCTCCCTTCCCACTTGGTCCAGCCGCATGGTGCGATGTCCAGGACCAACGTGCCTTGGCAACCCTATCAACGCCGCTTAGCCCAAGTCCTTCCCGCCTCGGCCACGTCCCATCTGCACAATATTGGCAGTCTTAGTGGACCCAGCTCGTGAGATTGGCCCGATAGCTTGCACCATCTGTCGTATAGTGTTTGGGGGAAAAGATGGATAGGAAAATCATAACACAAGCAGAGTTCATCTCGCCTCCCTTCAACTCCGCCCCGAAAGCCGACAGCATATACTTGTTGCCAATAGCTTGTGGCTTGGTGGAACTTGGGCCGTTTCCGGGTGTCCTGATTGTCCTTGAATCCTCCGTCGTCAAGTGTAAGACGATGGCTGTTCAGGGATTTCGGCGTTTCTTGGGCCATGTATGTTCATGATTCGTTTGCCTGCATCATCCCAGCACTGCTCCTGTCTAACAGGAGCAAGCTACTTTCGCCGCATAATGTTGCAGGAGGTTGTGTGGACAGAATTCCAAGAGTCCGTGCTCGGTTCTCTTCTCAAATCATACCAGCACGATGGTAGAAAAGCTGCCCCCCAAAACCACCAGCAATTCACAAACGATCCACTGTACTGATGCCTCGCTGGGATGTCCCCTGTTCCCGGAACTGCCGACTACCGCGAGTCATCGCTAGAAGCCCCGCCGCGGTGCTTGTGATGTGGCAGACAAGGTGGTGCAGCAGCGCAAGCACTCCCGTCCGGCTGGCTGTTGCATCTTGCCTTCCCAGGGTCATTGCGCCTGGATGTGGGAGGACTAGTGCTGTCAAAGTGTCTCCAACTCTGTCTGTCCATTTATTACCTTCCGCCGTGCAGCCACCTTCGGGGCTAGTATTCGTTGGGCAAACTAATGGTTGTTGGCAAACTCGAGCATTGCATTGCACACACCACAATCGCCTGGCCGCCCAATAACCCCCCCTGCTTAAGTCAGAGCTGCTTTCGCAGGCATAGAGCTCACCGCTGCCCTTGCAATCAGACGTCGAGAACCGAACCTGGCCCACTTTGTTGCTGTACTCTTTGCTCTTTACTCCACGAAGTTTACCGTCCAAAAAGCTCATCATTCCACTGGCCCGTATGCGAGGCTGACCCAAGGCCCTACTGTTTTCCTTGCCAAACAGGGTTATACTCTGCACCATTCCTCAGCCTGTCTCCTCGCGATTCTCTCCGCTTCGCTCCCGAACACGTTGCTTCCTTTATCCCATTACTCAGAACACGTCCTGGATATCTGTCTACTCTTGCCAGACATATTGCTCGGTTGCACCTCGACGCAACAGTCCTGTCTCAGAACGTTTGACGGCGCCTGAGACTCCCGTTTCCCCCCCTCCAGACCACAATTTGGCTGCTGTTGATAAAAATAGCCTGCACGGGGGCCTTTTTATTCCCTTCTTCCACTCCTTCCACTTCATCAACATACCCTTGTCACGCATAGCCACTTTCTGCTGTTTCAAAACCGTGGTGGCCCAAGCTGTGGAGAGGGCTGCATGTCTGTTTCGCTCGGTCCTGCAAAGAACTGGGACCCCAGAGGAAAAATACTAAGGCATACAGAAATCATTTTATTGCACTGCCCTTGTCGCCCTAGAGGTTCAGGGTGCATAAGCGGTCGGATTGTTTCGATCTCCTGGGCCTGTAAGCAGTCAGTGCGTGAGATCTTCTGGGCAGACGTCGATCGCGTCAAATACGTCGGATGGCCCGTTTCTGACCTGCACAGTTCTATGGTACATTTTGGTCCTTGAAGTATTGGCTTGGTTGTTTCCATCACTGCATAACCAAATCGGTGGATTATCAGGGCCAACGTCCGCCACTCAGCCTTTTGTTTTCTTTGTCTTCTACTTTTATCTTTATTCCCGATTCCCAGCTGCCCAGTTTGGAAACATTTTTGCTACTTCAAGTCTACAACTGCTTTGAACTCTTGGAACTCGGACACGCCCGTTCGCTGTCGATACCCAAACAGCGCCGCCTGCTCTTCTTCTTGACTCCTTCATCGACGCGGTATCAGCAACACTAATCGACTTGGTCGACTTTCCACATCATCATGGACGTGACTTCGCTTCTCAATACGGCGGGATCGGGCAGCTCGTCGAAACCTCCGAGGACATCTGCCTCACCCAGCATCACGGAAAGCGGCCACACAGCACCGTCTTCAGCACTTCCCACACCGTCGCCGGAGCGAGCTCTTGGACCTTCAGAATGTGAACGAAGCCCGCGACACAATCCCTCGCTCTGGGGACCGCGAGGTTATTCGCTCTCGCTTGCTCTCGAATCAAAACCACGATCAGGATCTGTGTTTTCGTATCAGGCTGACGGACGAACCGAAACGGAGAGCGAATCGGGACACTACAACAGCTCAAGAAACAATTCAGTGTGCTCCGGCGAAGTTTCCGCCTCGTCACATTCTCCTCGAACCCTCCCTTCCCGCCTTCTACTGTATGTACGACAATTCCACTCTGCAAAATCTCTCTAACAAAAATAGATCACCACATTCAAAACGCTCCCTCTCTAACAAAATAGTAATAAAGTGAGAAATCTTTTGCCTGTTACGGTTGAATCTCTGGCTAACAAAAGCAGGGCATTCATCTCGCCAGAGCAAAGTGACGCTGAGCATGGGGGGATGGAGCCGAGGAACTCGGCCGCAGCCAGCCACAGCAGCCTGTCCACTTATGCCTCATCGGCGTCGAGACCACACTCTCGAGTGTCTTCCGTCACGACCATTGGTGCTCTTCAATCCGTAAAGGACGCAGCTTTACATCACGCCAGGCGAAATTCGCTCGATCACTCGGCAAGCCAAAGAGATATTCAACACACTTCACAAACAGAAGAGGAAGAACTGTAAGTACTGTTTTGGCTCGTGATTATCGTTTGGCAAGTGTCAAAAACAGACTTGAATTTAAAAGGTGGTCAAGTCCAGTTCATTTTTGGAACCACCTCCTCGACACAAGGAACTAGAGAATCCTACAGACGACAAGTGTTTCTGTACAGGACAAAATACCAAACTTTGACGTCTCATCTCGTTTTCGATAACCGTTGCTAACTTTTACAGCCGCTCAATACAAGCCAATGGAAACCTGCTCAGCAAGATGCACAAGCGAACCATGTCCGCGCCAGATATCGCCCAGTGCTCCGTGGCCAGGATGCCACGGCACGCCGCGCAGCCCATCATCTCCGAAACCGTCTCGTCACGGCCCAGCGTCGAGCAGTCGGTCGAAGATTCGCGCCGCCAAGGATCCACCACGGCCACGGACGGCACCTCCATGAAGCAGCAGGACCAGGAAGCGTACTGCATGTTCGTCAAAGACTGCGACACGGGCTCGCAGCTGCGCAAGGCCATCTCGCACCTGTTTGGGCGCAACAAGGCGTGCACGCTGCGCATCCCCAAGCACGTCTGGGTGTACTACTGCCGCAAGCACTACCAGCGCATCCGCTACCGCAACGCCAAGACGTATCCCCTCAATCAGATGGAGCTCGTCAAGCTGCAGATCCTGCGCCTGCAGGCCTGGAGCGAGGACAACCGGAAGCAGCACAACGGCGCCTACATTCGCATGTGGACGCTGTCGCTGCGCAAGCGCGAGCAGAGCCGCATCGAGAACGGCAGCGGCGCCGGCGTGTCGGTCGACGAGGCTGCCCTGGCTGTCAACGATGCCCGCAACATGGCCGGCACCGCCGTGCCGGAGTGGCTCATCCAGCGCGTGGCCTCGGGTTACACGACGGAGGAGATTCTCGACGTGGCCGAGCGTCTGCACAAGGAGATCAAGGACGGCCTGCTGGCGCAGGTCCCCGAGATTGAGTTTTTGCCCGACATTGTCGACGCCGACTCGGGCGCCGCCTCCAAGTCTGCCCGCAGCTCGCGTCGCCAGAGCCGCCTCTCCAACGGCGGCGGTGGCAGCAGCGGCATCAAGACGCCCAAGCGGAAAGCGCCCGAGTCGCTTGACTTTGGCCGCCGCGATTCCGTGTACTCGGACGGCCGCGGAGGAGAATACTACCCTCTCCCACCGCACCAGCAACACCACCAGCTCCATCATCAACAGCATCACCACCACCCTGGCCACTACCACTATCCGGGCGAGGAAACCTACGACGTGGTGAGCCCCTCGGGCAAGCGCGCGCGCGTCGTCCGTGCCCCTCCTCCGCCGCCCCCAGGGTACGGGCCACCGCGCCCAGACTCTGCGCAGCTGCCTCCGCTCGCGTCCGCGCTGTCCTACGGCGAGATGCAGCCTCCTCCTCCTCCTCCGCCGCCGCCGCCGGGCAGCAACGCGCCACCTCCTACGCATCATCATCACCCGCAGGCCACGCGGGCGCCCAATGTCGTTCCCAGGATCCAACCGCTCGAGTACCGTCGCGGCAGCAGCAGCAACAGCAACGGGTATGGCACGTCCTCCCCGCCAGACTCGTACTACCCGGGCCAGCAGCCAGCCGGCCCTCCTCATCCTCAAGCTCGCTGGGAAGGCTACGAGTCGTCACCGCACTCTGCACGCAGCGAGGGCAGCGCGTACGCCCTCTGCAACGGCGAGTACCGCTACGGCAACGCACCTCCTCCTCCTCCTCATGGCCAGCAGCAGCAGCAGCCTCTGCCGCCCATCAGCGCCCAGCTCGAAGGTCGCTTCCCGCGCGGTGCGCCTCCGCCTCCGGGTCCGCCCGAGCACCGCGGGCGTCCTCACCACTGGCGGTCGGCGAGCGCCTACGTGCCTGGCGACCACCACCACCAACACCACCGCGGCGCGCCCATGCCCGGACGCCCTCTGAGCTCTGGCCACGAGGTGCCTCCCCACCATCCTCCTGCGCCGCCGCCTGGCTACGCTCGCGAGTACGAGCAGCAGCCGCAGCAGCAGGCACCTCACCCTCCTCCTCCTCACCACCACCACCACCACCACTACGGTCCTGAGCACGAGCAGTACACGTACTCGTGGCCGCGTGGGCAGCACGGCAGCCAGCCGCCGCCTCCTGCTGGGCACGTCCCTCGCCAGGCTGTTCCCGCTGGCGTTGCTCCTCAGGGCTACCCCGAGGAGAGCTGGAGCCGCGAAGGCCGGGTTGTCTACGGCGGCCGTCCTTGAATTTTAATCCATTCTTTCCATGATGATGATGAACCGATGCTCTCAGCATGATTAGAAATATTTTTTCCACTTTTTTTTTATTTAATGCGGATACTCTTCTATATTTTCGACTTTTTTTTTTCTTTGAGTATAGTTTGTTCAGCGCATTTGTTACAGGAATAGCAAAAAGTATGCGTTGCGGTTGAATTTTCTGCGAGTTTTTTTACATGTTCAAGTATCTGTTAATCCGGGCCTTGGGATTTGGTATTACTGGTTATAGATTTCTTCCTTCACGCGAGCTTTTCTGATAATGTATAAGTAATAGACGACGAAAGTTATCACCTTTGACATGTTGTGTCCCACCTCGCTGCCGTGACTTGCCACAGTGTTTCAAGCCAAGAAGTCATCTCTACGTGTACACAACTATATCGTATGATGAGTGCGGCATAGAATGATTAAGGTATATTATTGAGTCTAGTATAGTGTATCAAATATATGGTGAGTTTATTGTACACGCAGCCGAGGTATTCCACTGCAGCTGCGTGAGACAAGCGAAATGCACCTGCAATATGCAGCATAGATGCCAAGATACAAACGGGGGTGAATGCACACCTCCACGCCACTATCAAGACATGTCCTCCACGCCCTCCAAGCCCCTAAACATGATGGCGCCTCCATTCCACTCCGCCAGCGGGCCCTCGTTGGACTCCATCACCTTGACGAAGCCAAACTTTCTGTAGAGGCCCTCGGTGCCCCTCCTCGCCGAGAGCCACACCGCCGGGCCGCCGACCTCGACGTCTTGGTAGCTCGGGTCAACGGCGACGATGGAGAGGTACCAGGCGGCGCGGCGGCGGGCGGAGCAGCGGATGCGAGGCTCGAGGTCGACAAAGGCGCGGCCAAAGGAGGCGGCGCGCTCGGGGTCGAGGGAGGCGGGGTCGGGAGGGGCGAGGAACCAGGCGATGCTGGACTTGACAGAGTAGAGGACGGAATAGAGGGTGTTGAGCCAGGTTGCTGGAAGTGTTAGTACGAGGCGAGGAATGGAGGATGTGGTGGGTTTGGCGTTTTGAGGCCCCCCCCGTCGAGCGAAGCGAGTAAGGGGATATTGTGTCATGGTTGAAGTTTGCTTTTACGGCCCACGTCGAGCGAAGCGAGGAAAAAAAAGAAAAGAAAGAAAAAAGAGGTGTCATGGTATAAGTGATACCTCATCGAGCGAAGCGAGTAAGGGGACATGTGTAAGTGAGCATCACCAGCCCACATCGAGCGAAGCGAGGCCGGAGAGAGAAGAAGAAAAAAAAAAGAACTTACTCGGTGATATCCAGCGTTCATAAAACGAAATCTCACACTTTGGCCTTTTAAAGCACACAAAGCCCACGACGTCGCCCGTCTCATCCTCGACGAGCGCACTCATCCTATACTGCAAATCCCACAGCCTGGGCGTCAACATGGCGGCCAAGAGGCGCTTGGTCTCGTTGGCAAACTTGCGGTAGTCGCCAAACAAGACGTCCATGAGGTTGTCGTCGGACGCGCCGGGGCGGTCGTCGGTGAAGGAGGCGTAGTAGGCGTGCGCAAAGGCGGGCATGTCGCCGTAGACGCCGGGGCGGAGGGTGAATGTGGATGTGGATG
>JARDXD010000592.1:0-42200 GCA_029218145.1 Aphanocladium album | reverse complement strand
GGGTCAAGGCAAGCCGTGGTGTGGTGTGGTGGAGGGACAGGAATCGAAAGATGCGCTCGCCGACGTTACATGTATAGAACAACAACCAGGAGCGGCGGAGGGTCCGGGAGCAAGGCTGGGAAGGCTGCGCGCAGAATGCAGCCAGATACAGCAGCATTTTGATCGGTGGGCGTGTCTAGCACGAATCTGTCTGACAATCTACAACTGGTCTCTTGCAGCAAGGCTTTGAGGCCTGGGCGTCTGTGAATCTGCTAGCTGGAGAACCACTGGCGCCACCAAGAGACACAAATCTAATAAAAGGTACAAGTGCGAGTAATCATTCTAGCGAATGTCGGTTCCAATTTTCTTTTGTCTTTATTTCAAAAAATTTCCTTGTTCGTGTAGCTGAAAAATAACATGTCCAGCCTGATTCTGATGTGTCGTTTCTCGCAGGGGATGGGGCCGCGCAAAAAGCCCAAAGTGGATGTCGGCTCCGAGACGGAATGCCAGGTAGCATTGGCGAGCCGGAAGCAGACAAGCTAAACGGAGCAAGGAGACGGAGAAGGCGACAGGAAAACTTTGTTAAAAAAGTCCAATGTCTTTATTGTATGCCAAATCATGTCATGATGTCTCATTCAATGTCTACTTTGCGAGAGAGAGAGAGAGAGCAAGATTGATTCCCTGTACTGAACACACGACGCAACCAGACGGAGGGAAACTTGCAGCGCAAGACGGCACACTTGTGTGGTCATTGCTGGGAATAATAGCGCCTGGGTTAAAATTAGCACCTGGAACCACCACCAGCGCTAGCGTGTCGACGATGCAGCCAAGCAGACGCGCCATGGAGAGCGAGGGGACAGGCCGCCCCAGAGATGAGCTGATGCGCCGTCTTTTTTAGTGCGAGCTGCGAGGCCATGGCTAGATTTTTAGTGCTGGAGGAGCTGGAGGGGCGCGCTATATTAGACTGGTGATGGGAAGAAACCCATTTAACCCAAGTGTGGATGTGGACTTGCGCAAATCTCGGGGATGTTCGTACTTGGATGTAGGAGGGTTGTTGCGCATCGGAGACTAAACGAGTTGGCGGCCGTGGATCAATTCATGACTTGCACAAAGAAAGCAAGATGTGCTTTTTCTTGGTGGCTCAGCCTTGACATGCCAACCTGCTGCGGTAGCCGACGGCTTTCTTCTTGGTCTTCGCAATACCAACCAACCATGAGCACCAATACAACCAGGGAAAAACCCACGTTAACTGCTAGTTTAAAAGCCAGGATCCACCAGGCTGGCGTGCTGCAATGCATGAGCTTCCCGCCCGAGCAGGGGAAGGGCAAAAAAACACGTTTCTGACGTTGCAAATGAAATCATGATGCTTATAATTCGAAAACCAATAATCTTGCTGTCCGGAAAACTTTTTTTCTCCTCTGCTCCCTTTTCGGCGGGAAAGCCCCTAACCAAAGCTTGGGACCAAAAAGAAGAAGAAAGACAGAGAAGCTTGAGGAGTGAGACCGCGCGACGCTCACACCCCCCCTCTCTTCCTCTTCTTCCACCTCTTCCTCCTCTTCCACTTGCCTACCGCTGCACGCACTACGGGCGTCCGTCCTTCCGCCCTTCCCCAAGCGTAAACTCTATTGCCACGGATGGACGGCCAAACGGGGGAGGGGCACCAGCGCGGAACGTTTTCGAGCCTGGGGGTCAGGCAACGAGAGGAGCAATAATGTTTGCGCTAGCACGTTTTGGATTCCTTTTCCATGGGCGAGGTTTCCTTTTTTCCCAGGGCAAGCAAGCATGGCAGTGCAGGCAAGGGCAAAGACGTAGGGAGGTGCAGATGGAGAAAGATGCGGGTTGATGCTGCTTGGCTGGCCCTTCGGCAGATGCTGCCGTGGTGGTTGCTGCAGAATGACCTCTCTCGTCTCCCTGTCCTTTCTTCTACGCCGGGGCACTTGCAACACATCCATGTTACTCTTCAATCTTTGTGTGTCTTCATACAAGCAGTGCTCTGCAAATGCGGAAGCTCCTGTGTCCCGACAAAAGTCGTTCGCTGTTGCAAGTTGACGACTTTATAGATGACGGGCCTGCCTTGTCCGAGGGGACGCAGATTGGGCAGAGTTTCTCAACGGAAACTAGACACTCGGGACCTGGCGTGTGCCATGCGGTAGCGATTGGGCAAGGTGCTGTCTTGGACGTGATTCAGGCTTGCAGGGCCCCCAGAATGACCGCAGATGTTACATTGCGCATATCTGTTCCCGCACGCATACGGTGATATCCATGGGAATTGACTGTTTGGCATCGTGGCATGGCGTTTTCGTTTGCGGATTCTCGTCACATTCTTCTGTGCCCGGTACTTTCCATACTTGGGTCTCGAGGGCCTTGGCAGATTCCTGTGCTCGTCTTATTTATAACGCGAGGAAAATTGTATACGGCTCTCGCAGGTGCGGAGGCTACTGCTACTACCGGAGACTCGGATCGTGAGCAACACAAGTCAGAAGAAAAGATGCGACAGCGATCAGCAAGCACACATGCCAACCAGACAAGGCTGCAGGTAAAAGAAGAAATTAAATTATAAAAAAAATGTATTAATAAAGTGATGGACAAGCCCCCAGCATGGGCTCCAGGAGCCGTGATTGATGACCAGCATACTAGCGCATCTTTTCTTGTTCTCCCTGGGATGACGCCAACAGCCACACGCCAGAGAAAAGACGGCTAATGAACAGGGCAGGGATGATGAGAAGCAAAAAATCTCCAAGACGATTACTTGTACAAGAATAGTGGGTTTGTATAATACCCTCTTCTTTTTTTGTGGCGGCCAGCCTGCTTTGTCCTGATGAATGATGCGTCCTTGCAAGGTCAGCCATGTGCGAAGCGGGCAAGCTAGCAGGGTTGGCAGCGTCGCAGCAGGCCTGCTAGTTAGCAGGGAGGGGCCAGCTGCTGTTTTTAGCGCATTTGGGGGGGAAGAGAGGTTTTCCCCAGCAGCTGCCGCTAAAACAGCCTCTTTTGGAGGGCTGCTAGCGGATGGCAAGGAAAGGACAGGAAAAGACAGGGAAGGGCGAGATACCTGTAAGCTGTACTGGTAGCTGTAACTGGGTAGCGGAGTGATGGTGGTTGAGAGCGAGAGCAGCAGCCGCACCTGGCCCCCCCTCTCTCTCTGGCCAGCCGCACACGCCCCTCCTGTTACCCCAGCTTTGCGAGCTACAAGGTCTGCTTAGCAGCACCGGCGGCGGCGGCGGCGGCGGCGCAGAGGCAAGGCCTAGGAGGCTAACAAGGAGCAGCCTTTGTTCGAACCGATTTGATGCTCGAGGTGGTGGTGTGCGCTCTGTAAATGTCATTCGCTGCCTGCAAAAGGACGAGCGCGGATGCATCGCGGCGGTTCCAAAACAGCATTGAAGAAAAGCAGGCTGCAAGCTGCAAGCTGGGAGCTGCAAGCTACAACGTTTACCAATCAATATACATTCGTACCTACTGGTACCTAGCTCCCAGGCAGCAGTGGGCAATTTGTGGCTGAGATGATAAGTAGAGGCCGATGTTTTGTTGTTCTCGTCTCCTCAGCCCCAGCTGCACAGCGCTCTTTTCGGAAGCATCATTACCAAGCATCTCGGCAAACCCCCTATCCCCGTTCTCTCTCTCTCTCTCTCTCTCTCTCCCACACGCTCTTGGTCTTTGTTGCGAGGAGATGGCGAAACAGGTGAGCTGCGTAATCAGGGTTTCCCAGTCATCAAAGTCATCCGCTCCGGTTTGTTGCCTGATGGAGCCTAGCACCGGACAGATTTCCCCATTGCCCAAGGCCCTCCCTCTCTTTGCTGCTGCTTGGGGTGGCAGATGCGACTGCGGAACAAGGCGCGCTATCGTCGTCTCGGAGGGGCCTGGTTCACAATAAAAGTAACAGATAGTGGGCTGTGGGCTGTTTTTAGCAGGCTGATGATGAGCATTGGCGTAGATGGTGGTTGGAGGGCGGCGGGCGGCGGTCGAGCCAGGGATCTGACATGCTGTGGGAGGAGAACCCTGCGGTATGAACATTGTGTATTTGCTGCTTTGTCATTGTGTTGAGAATGGCGGGATGTGATTCTTTGAATGATTCACGACGACGACAAGCATTGTCATGATGCCTCCTTGAGCCACACGCCATCTTCAGCGCTGGCAATGTAAAAACCGCCTGCAGCAAAGCCTAGCGCCGTCGCCACCATGTGCTCGTTTGCTGCAATGCTACCAGTAGGGAAGCAGGCAGGCAATAACTGGCGGAATCATTCGTTACAGTACATCAGCAATGCACTAAAATAAATCAGACACGGCGGAACTGACCAGCAGAGCAGAGTCATGCTCCATGCCAAATGCCTGTTTCTTAACATGCTAACCAGACCCCTCGTGCAGCCATTCCGCACACCCCCTCCATTACGGATACAGGCCAGACCAGTACCAGTAGAATAAAATAAAATAGGTACTTGGCTCTGGTACGACAAGCAGGTACAGTGCTTTTTTTTTTCCACTGATACAGACACTGCCCGCCCAGAAACCGATTACTCTTTTGGCATTTTGGTAGGCAAAATACCCGCTGCCAATTGCTGCTGCTGCTGCTGCTGCTGCTAGCTTCTTCCTCGTCCGCTAAAGGCATCCCAATATCGCCCGTTTTTTTTCTTTTCCCATTTATATTTCATTCTTGCATGTACATGCGCAACCCGTCGTTCCCCTCCTTCCTCTCTCTCCCCCCATCTCCACCACCACCACCACCACCAACTCGCGCACCGTCTTTGGCTCCTCGAGCCACTGCCCTCCTCTTGCGCCCATTTCGTCTCGTTATTCGTCTCTCTCGCGCGCGCTGCAAACCCTGGTTTGATTCTTCCCCTGCGCCTTCGCGACTCGCGCTCACATCTTTTCGTTTGCGCCATCGCCACTTTGCGCATCTGCTTGGCCGTTTGTGCCTCGTTTCTTTCTCCCAACTTGAGTCGCCAGCTTCGCCTGCTTTCTGCTGCGAGCTATCCGGGCCTCCCGGCCGACGTCAGCTTCTTTCCTGTCGCTGCTTCCACTCGCGCTTCTACGCGTTGCCACCAACCTAGCATCGCCATCGTGCGCCGTTTGTTGCCTCTGTCGCAACATCCTCTCAAGGTAACTATCCGCAGCTTCGTATCATTCCCGCCGCCTATCCTGCCCTGAATCGTGTCTCGCTCTCTTCTCCCCGCCCCTTGCACCTTTTTCTGCCCCCATACAGCTATTTTATCGTCTTGCCCGGCTTGTCGCATGCACCCAGCTCGCGTATCGCCGCCTGTGTTAGCCTCCCAGCTTGCTCGCTCACGCCGCCGCAACCACCACCACCACCACGGCCGTTGCCGCCGCACCACACACAAACAGACAGCTGCTCCCTCCCAATGTGCCCAGCTCGACACCATCTTGCTTCCGCTGCCACACCGCACACATGCATGTCTAAATCACCTCTTACGCCTTAACTGCATATCGACTTGCTCGACTTCTGCTCGACGACTTGCTCCTCTTGCTTCCTCGCCTCTGCCTCTTCCCTGCCACCACCTCCCCCCACGGGTTCGGCCACCGCTGTCATGTACGCAAGCCAGCCCGGAGGCGGCCCAGAGGGTGCCACAATCAATCCTGCTGCCCTCAACTCTCCCGGTAAGCGCTCCCGCTCCTACTTTTGCTTCATTTGCCTTCTTTTCCCCTCGCTTGCCTCGTCGCACGACTTTTGCGACCGCGCGCGCCATACAGGCTTGCTTTGCGCCGTTGCGACAGACCCCGCTGTGGCCTGGTCGCTGCGAGCTCGCTCCCATGTCGTCCTGTCGCGCGCCACCCCTGCAGCTCCCACCAGGCTGCTCCATCCGTCGCCTCGTCTTTTTTCTCCTCACACTGCTAATCACATCTGCCGTGCAGTCTTCCCACCGCCGCCCTCTGCGAGTCGTGCGAAACGAACCCGATCTCCCGATACTTTTCGCCCTGCGCAACCCGTCTTGGACGGTATGTCGTTGCAGAGTCTCCGTGGCCTCGTTCTGCTGCTGCTGCGTCTTGTTCCTTGCGCCTGTGTCGCGTACTGTACCTGCCGCGACCTTGAACGCACGAGGTGTTTCCTCTTCCAATACTAACCACTGCCACCCGCGCGTGCGCGCGCAGCAAGTCGGGCTCGGCCAGTGCGTCGGCGCAGTCGCAGGCGCAAGCTCCGCAGCAGGGTGCACTCACTGACCATCCCCATCGTCGTCATGATCATCATCTTCACTTTCACGGAGCGGCCCGACGAGAACCTTTCGCTAACGCCCTTCTTTCTTCAGCAGGTGCCTATTCGGCCCAGTTCAAGCGACCCAGAACAATGAAGCCTCACTCGGGAGGTGCTTCCGAGGCGGCCGCCCAGCCTCCAGCTGCCGCCGCCCCGACCCTTCCCCCTCCTCAGACGCCGCAGTCCCAGTCTGCTCCTCTTCCCAGCCAGCCCACGCCTGCATATTCCGGAGGTGCTGCCCCTCCCAAGACGACTCCCACCAAATCCACCCTCAAGGCCCTGCCGACCGTCCGCGACCATACAACCGACCAGCTCAACCAGGCTGGCGATGAATACATCCCAAGAGAAATCGACGACTTTGGCGAGAAAAAGGTCATGCCCAACGGCCAGCTCCTAGGCAACCGCGTCTACCGTTGCAGAACCTTCCTTGTGCCCAACCGCGGCGACAAGCTCTTCATGCTCGCTACCGAGTGCGCCAGGGTCCTCGGCTACAGAGACTCGTATCTGCTGTTTAACAAAAACAGGTCTCTCTTCAAGATCATCGCCAGCCAGGCCGAAAAGGATGACCTCGTCCAGCAGGAGATTCTCCCCTTCTCCTACCGCTCTCGCCAGATCGCCATCGTCACAGCCCGCTCCATGTTCCGTCAGTTTGGAAGCCGCGTCATTGAAAACGGCCGCCGTGTCCGCGATGACTACTGGGAAACCAAGGCTCGCAAGCAGGGCTTCACCGAGAATGATCTGGCGGGCGAGAAGCGCCCCGGAGCCGCCAAGGCTCGCGAGGCTGCCGAAGCCCAGAACAATGCCATCATTGCCGGACCTCACACCGAGATTGTCTACAACAACGCCCCAGGACCGTACCCAGGCGGAGCACAGCCTCACATCGTCCAACCAGGTATGATGGGAGGCCCCGGATCAACCACTAGGATGCCCGCATTAACAGTCGCTCCAGACCTCAATGATAACCGCCCCAGGGACTACTCCGGAATCGTTAGACGCGGCCCCCGTCAGGAAATCACTGGACCGGCCTACCAAGACCAAACCCGACCCTCTCCCGTTATGGAACTGCATTCCCAGACTCACCATGCCGCCGAGTTTAACCGCTCCGTCAACCAGCAGCGCGACATGCGCGGCGATTACCTTCAGGGCATCTGGCACCGCCCTCATGAGCAGCCCCCCTCTGCTTTGACGCAGCCTCCCGCAACCACGGACGCTGCGCCCACGTCGCGCGCGACTGCCTCTCCCCATGCTGCCGCCGCAGGTCTGCCTCAGCCTGGTGGAGTCGCCTCGCGATCGCCCCAGATGATGATGACCAACGCTCCCTACTCGCAAGGCATCAACACGCAGATGGGGCAGGGCATGAGACAAGGTATGTTTTGATCAAGTCTATTCACAGCTCGTACCACTGACAGCCCCAGGATCTACAGGCAGCATCAACGCCAGACAGCCCGGTTACAACTACCAATCCGGACAAATGTGGCCACAGAACCCTCAGGCTGCCCAGGGCGCTTACGGAAGCTACACCACGCAGGGCCAGCAGCCGCATCCCTCGCAGTCGCCGGCCTCTATGCGCCAGCCTGGGAGCGGACAGATGCAAAACATGCAGTTCCCTCCCATGGGCGCCATGCCGCAGTACGGCGGCCAACAGGGCATGTACCCCGCCGACCAGACTCCCCGTCAATACATGCAGCAGCCCGCTGCCGGCCAGCCTGGTGTTGGTCAATCATGGCAGGGACAGCACTCGCCAGCTCAGCAGCAGCAGCAGCAGTGGTGGAATCCCTCGCAGCAGCCGCAATAAAGGTGTTGACGGATTCTCAAACAACTACTCCATGCGGCCGGGTCGTATGGTGCTTTCCATGTTTGCTCACTTTTCTTCTCCTGCTTTCAAGAGCCACCAACGTTTTGAACCTGCTGGTGCATGTGTTTGAACCGCTCCCAAAGGGGCAAGAGGACGGACGTTTTCTCTTGTGTTGTTTTTTTTTGGAGTTGCTGTTGTTCTTGGATACCCGATTACTCCATTTTCCTGGTGTGATCTATTCTGTTTGACACTTGCCGCTTTCTTTCTGCACACCCTGTCCAAGAATCTTCGCTTTCTCGTCATTTTGATCTTGAGATGCTGGTTCCCATTCTGGCCGGAATAGAGGAGTCTCGGGCAAAACATAAACCAAAGGAAAAAGGAGGGACATTGGAGAAGAGGGGGAATTTGTGGCGACGATTCTAATGCCGCTATTTATCATTTTTGCCAGATGGACATGCCGTGGAACGAGAATGATGCTCATGTGCAAATTTATTTTCTTTTTTTATCTCTGGGACGACAAACTATACCTGAGGAAGACTGGACAAAAGATCTTTCCGACGAGTTGAGGGTATATGTCAGTTTTTGTTAACTTGTGCTTTTCTTTGGGCTTGGGGCGAAACAGGTGATGGGAAATCATCTCTCGCATCCAAGGGGGTTATCTCTGGGATCAATCTGGGCTGCTTTAAATTGTTGTACAATTTTCTTTGCTTTGGTTGGTTTCCATATGTGTTGCTTGCGTTTGCCATTTTTGGAATCGCTGAAAAATGAGGGATGATAGTCTGGCTCGGAGGAGAGACGCCTTTTCTCACCGATTCTTGATGCGTTTCCTCTTTTTTTTTCCCCTTTCTATCTTGTTGGACTATTTGTTGCTGGTATTTTGTTGGTTTCAAATGCATTCGGGTTCTGGGATTTGGGCTTATTTCTTCACGGGTTTTCTACTTGTTCAACTTTTTTTTGGCCGCTTGTTCGCCTCATCTTGTTTCTTTGCTTTTCAATGTTTTCTACTTTGATTGTCGTTTTTGACTCCTTTTTTTTGTTCTTGCTTGTATAGCCCGTCGGGTATACTATATGAAAAACGGTTTCTTGTTGTGTATGCGATAACACTATTGAATCTATCTCCTCGTGCTTGTATCTCAATTGTGATTTCTTTTATATGTGGTGTGCTCCCCTTTTCTTTCAAAAATTTGAGCCACATAGCACATCTTGTATTTCTTTGCGCAAAAACCAGCGTCAGTCAAGTCAATCCTTCAAAATCAGCGTGTCCGTCGCTAGGTCAATAAGGCTGTGGACAAAAGGCATTTTTGGGATGTCTCCGAAGCCGACTGTTGTGTAAGGATCTTGGCCACTGGAAGATTATTATTCCGTTCTGCCATGCAGGCACAGTCAGATATATTCGTGAGAGTGCCTGCTACTGCAGGGCGGGAAGCTGCTTTTTTACATGACCTCTGGTACCTTTCCAGGTGAACGTATTGTTGTGGTCAACTCTGAGGCACCTTGATTTTTTCAAAAAGTATTTAGAGCCTCCAAAGATACATTATACGATCCAACATGCCTTGAATATGGCCAAAGCAAGATATCCAAATACAAGGTCGCAGGCACCATGTGTATAAAAAAAAAAACAGCCCACCCTCGTGCAGGTAGCTAGCAACCAGGCTGCACGCCGTTCGTTCGGCAACTGCTACATTGGTCTAGATATGAGACCAGCCAAATCCTGCGACCTCCTTACACACAAAGCACGTCCGTCTGGCCTGAAAATATTTCAGGACAAAAGTAAGTGGCGAGTGACTCTGATATGCCGACAGTAAGAAGATGGAAGCGCAGGTATCTGTTAAACCACCCAGTCGCCGCCGCGAGAACACCAGGGTGAAAACGGGGTGCGCTACTTGCAGGTAAGCAACGCCCAGATGAACGATCCGATGTTGCGGCAACACCAATAAGTCTTCATCCAGAGCTCGACGCATCAAATGCGACGAAAACTGGCCTGCTTGCCTCCAATGCCGCAAAGCGCGAAGAGACTGCCCAGGCGGCGGTATTTTAGCACGTCCTCATACCGTGTTGATGGCAACAGCTCCATCGCAACGAAGCACCGCAGGCGTTGTTCCGACGTCGCTGGAGCTGGCAATGACGCACTACTTCCACAACCGCATCCAGAATAGCTGCTGGGACGAGTTCAACGCGGAGCTGTGGCAGCAGGCCGTCCCGCGCACAGCGCACTCTGCGGCCGCGATGTGGCACGCCACCAACTTGCTCGCCGGTTCTGTGTGGGCTCACGACAGGCAGGCGAACCTGCCGGCCGACGCTGCCGAGACCTTTTACAAGGAGAGCATGCGACAGCACTCGCTCTGTGTGAAGCACCTCTTGGCCATCATGCGGAGTCCGCGTATCTTGCCGCGGGAGCAGACAATTGTCCTGCTGGCCAACGTGGCGCTGAGCTTGAGCCAGCGAGAGGACTCGATTGCAATGTTTAGCCAGATGCTGGGCAAGATTCACGAGCTCATCCGCTACTGGAAATTTTGGCAGCACGTTGACTCGGACGACGCACACGCCGCGCAGGCATTGTGCTTTTGGCTCAAGACGGAGGGCCTGCGCCGCGAGTCCCTCCTTCTGACCCCGGCCAAGCCCGCCGCCACCTGGCGGGAAGCCATCGTGGACCTGCAGGAGCGGCGCCTCGGCTCGGCCGTCAGAGCATATATAGAGCTGCAGATGATTTGGATCTCTGTGCAGGCTGTGCTGGACGGCATACCCTTTCGGTCCGCGGAAGAGAAAGAAGACGTCACCGCGGCGCAGACTGCGCGCTCCGCCTTGGGACGGTCCTTTGCCGTCTGGGAGACGAGGTATGACGCTTTGCTATCGTCATCGTCGAGGCGTGGCAGCAGCGGCGGCATCAGCCGCATTCGCCTCGCCGCGCTCGGTGCGCGGCGCATCCTCCTCGGGGTCATGCTCAGCGTTGACCTGACCAGGTTCCGGGACGAGACGTGCTGGGACGAGTTTGAGCCCAGCTTCCGGCGCGCCTTTCTGCTCATCGAGTCGAGCCTCGCTCTTCAGGGCCAGGACAAGCCCCCGTTCACGCCGCTGCTGATGCACTCGCTCAACTTCATCGCCCGAGTGTGCCGTGCGCCGACGCTGCGGCAGCGGGTGGCCACCCTCCTGCACGCGTGCCTCCGCGACAGCCTGGCCAACCTGCCGACGACCGTCGGGCACGTCGATGCGCCGTATGCGCTCGTCAGCTGCATCATCGGTCTGGAGGAGGCTGGCTGGGAGGAATGCAGCCAAGAAAACCCACCCAGAGGATGCGTCCGCGGCGAGTTTGTCTGCAGCATGCACCGCGTGGCCACGGTGCACGAGGAGAGACCGGAGGGGACTTTTGCCGTCTACATCTTTCGCACCGTTGCTGATGTCTTGAACGGCAGAGTCGGATTGCGTATTCGTCCAAAAAGACCAGCGGCTGTATGGTCCTGACTTGGTCGAGGTCGGCGGCGTTGATGAACCCCACGCTCTTCATGTGTCCACTAGACCAAGCCATGCTAGTTGCCTTCTCGGTGCATTATAGGCAGTTTCAAAGAATGGCGATCGCTGTTTGATACCCCATTATTTGGCAAACCACCCAACCTGATTGAGGAGTTAAATAGACCAGCTTTCATCAAAAGAAAATATGCTTGCAGACCGTTGCGTCTGCGACACGGCTGAATCAATGGTACGACATCATTAACTCAAAGTAACCTCGGATAGATATGGCTGAACATCACCTTACTGCGACTCAGACAGGGTCTTGTGGAGGAAATGTTACCTTTTAATTGCGAAAGGCCGCCCTTTGGTGGTCAATTACACCGTTGTCGATGATCGTCATCGGCCCATTTACCAGCCAACCTGTTGCGTTTCTACCACTTTATCCTCTCCCGGCGGGCCACTTTCTCCAATACATCCCGTATTTTTCAAAAACATTTCATACAAAGCTTCTTAGAGTGCTTCGGGCATTTAGTTTTTCTAAGAAGCCAACTCCTATTCCTCTCTTCTCTGCTTGATAAGTCATAGAGCCGTTTTATGCGTCGAGCTGTCGTGGCCGGAGCGACTTTGCTCTTTGCCACTGTCAAGTGCTCTACGTTTGGCCCCGTCCAGATACTCGGCTTCGTCCTCTTTTGCTCGTTTCTGCATAGGGTCGTCATTCGGCCATCGCGGCTGGGCAGCTTGTACGGACGGAAATATGCCGTCCTTGCCCCTGAGGAGCAGCGCCGCATGGCCATGCTGCACATTGGAATTGTGATGAAAGTGCCCGCCTTTGCTTTTCTGGCAGTTCCATTGCTTCTCATCCTTTCTTCCGGCAAAACGTGGACCGACTCTGTCGGACCGCTGGCCCTCGCTCTAGCTGATTTAGGCACACTCTCTGGGGCGGCTTTCTCTGCGCTTGGCCTCTTCGACCTCGTCTATAGCGAGAACATACGATTAATATATCCTCTTCTGCATCATCTGGGCACACTGGTCTGGTATCTTGGATTCTCAGCCATCCTCTTGGTTTTACCCTCGCCGACCCCTCCTAAGCTCGTGCAAATCGTTCGTATCTACGAGCTATCACTAGCATGGGGTCAGTTTTTACATATATATATCCGCGAGTAATTTATCAGTGCATTGTTCTTACCTACTCATCCTTGCCAGTCCTCTTCTCCAGTATCGGGAGCATCATCTCCCGCGTCACGTACCTTCTCCACCACTTCAGCAGCAGGAGCACCGACGGCCTGCGGTTCGTTTTTCTCGCAGGTTTCATTGCGTACACCACCTTGATGAGGCTAGAGCTGGGTCTCGTCGGGTCTCAGATCAACAAAGGGTCTTCAGTCCTTTGCCCTCAGCTGTACTACTCTTGTCAAATGTATTTCAGTTGATGTTCACGGCGACAAAACTCAAGACGGCGCGGCGCATTCTCGAGGTATATCGACGCCAGTTTCAAGGCCACTGTGCTTTCAAAGGCGAGCAGCAGGTGGCAGATCCACGTCATGATACAAAAATGCTGCATTTTGCCTCCTCAGGCACGGTGGGAGATTTGCCTCCGTTCGAACAGGCAGATTGTGGGAGGGGAAGGGATAGATCGTGAGAGGTTCGCTACTAAACAGTAGATAATTATTAACAATGGAGCTACTAATCACTGAAGATGAAGGGTACTCCCTGATCTATATCCTAGCTGTTATCTTGAATAGTTATAATCTCATATACAAATTTCTATACGCCGTCATGAGCTTAGGCGACCTTTAGGTCTGTGGCGAAGCGCCTCGTCGATTTACAGTCGCTACGCCAATACCTAATCCAATTTCAGAGTTACAGAAAAGAAAAAATTTCTTACGCTGCTTCTCAAGAGCGCACGCTGCTCTGGTCGCACTTTGGGCCGCTTTGTAGTGGTAGCATTATTTCCCTAGATTATGCTGGCCTTTGAATGTAGTCATCGCTGCGTTGTACGAGAAATCGCTCCGCATGCTCACGATTTAAAATGCAAGCGACGGCACGGGCCTCGACCTTCGATTGTGTAATATCTAGATTCAAACTCGATTACGGTCACCTAGCTTTGCCGGGCGAAAGCAAGAGAGAGTACCGCGCCATGCTGATGAGTCTTGGTTCGAAATGGTGGTCTGCGCAACTCTGTACCGCATTTGCACTGCTGCCAATACGGCTCCCATGACCTTGGGCTGGCTTTTGACTCTCAATTGAGGGTCAGCCAGCCGCTCCGTGTTTGGTGGCCAGCACGCCCAATGAGAGCCTAGACACACACATCATACACTTGAAATACAACCCACTTCCGGCCTGTCAGATACAACGCAAGTAGCTGGCTACGGCAACGTATCGTCGGTATATCTTCATTAGGTTTCAGCTCACATAGCCCTGATATACCGTCGCAAATACCCCCCGAACTTTGAAAGTACACCGCTCGTCGTCATTAATGACAGCAATGCGAAATATCGGTTTGCGTGTACGTGTGTGAGTGGCAACGTGTTTTTTCTTCTTGTTCTTAGTACACCATCGCGTCGGAACTTGCTTCTTCTTTGGGAACAAATCTCTTCGGCTGAAGAGCTGCCCTACAGAGCCTTTTCCATTTCGACGCTGGATCGCGCCCGGAGTCGTTCGTCCACGCTCCACCGCAGCTACCACCTCTCCCTTTCCTTCCTATTACCGTGGCCAGCAGAACCACAGCGTCGGGTAAACTGTGCAGTAGCCGCGTTATTCTGCGGTTCCCTCTTTCTTCTTGTATACCCCTCATTCCGGGCCTCTCCCACGTTTTTAAAATTTCTTTAGCTCGGTGCTGTGCTAGCCAATCCCATCGTGAGGATGCCACTTGGGCTCTTAGCTCAGCCTACCACACACACCACCACCCCCAACACTCCCACGTTCGGCGACCATTTTTAGGATAAATCTCGCCAAGGCTTTACAGTCACTTCGTGTCTTTTCTTTCTTTCTCTCTCTTTGCCAACTGCCTTAGTTTTATACAGACCTTTGCTCGGTCGCATTGCCAGATTAGGAAGCGGCGCAGCCTTTAGTTATCCACAGCGTCGGATCCGATGATACAGTGCGGGGTGGTTTCGCGCCGGCAGTTGGGAACTGTTTGAGAAGGAAAAAAAAAGCTATGACACTGGCGAGGTCCGCAGGCGTCGCATAGTATTCTGGTCATATGTACTGATGCGCATCGCGGCCTGAAAGGGGTCTGACCTCGTTGCGGTGTGTGATGTGAGTCGAGGAAAGGGCTGGTGCCCAATCTTCAATCCGGGCGTATACTTGCGGCCGGCTGCGGTGCTGTTTTCACCGCCGCAAAGTCGTTTGTCTCTCCTCGCACGGCCGATCTTGTTGTCGCGAATAAATCTATGTCCGTTACAGGTCTGACTGATCAGCGCTGTCAGCTTTGCAAAGGTAGTTGCGTCGAATTGACGGCGCTCGTAGATTTCAGTGTTCACCAGCAAGATGGGTGAAGGGGCACCACCAAAGAAACTCGGTCGCGACGATCTCAACTCCGCCACGGATACGGACTAGAATTAGAGCACCGACCAGTAGCTTCTTTCCGTCCTAGAGCATGAACGAATGTAGCGGCCTCGTGGTAAACGACCAGCCAAGAAGAAGCTTTGGGCAGAAATTTTGACCTAGCAGGGGGGGAAAAGAGAGTAACGCTGCAACAGGCTTGACATCACTGGCTTCGTTCAGCAGGGGTTAAGGTCGCTTTGCGATCTACAGCAATTTATCGAGTAGTTGATCGCATTTCGTAGTCGTTATTGGATAGACCGATTTCCCAACGACATTCTGCGCTTCTAGCGATACAGAGGAAGTACTGACATCGTGAAGGCCGTGGGTCGTCACTACCCTAGAATACGGCACGCTCGCAGCGCCAAGGGTGCGTATTGCAGCTGAAGAAACACGAGATGAGCTGCTGCTACCCTATATTTACGAGATTATGAAGTTGTAAAAGGGCGCAAAACGCGTCAGGGCGGCCTTGTCAATGCCGACGCACACCACATCACGAGTCCCTGCTGCCACTAAGCAGGGCCCTGACAAAACACCCTCATTTAATCTCACACACATGTTGTGCACCGACCAGCGGCCCGTTCCAGCGCGGGTGATGCGACAAGAACCAGAATAATTTGCCAAGAAGGAGCCAACTGCCACATGACGGGGATTCGTATTAGCAGAAATAGGTGTAATGATCGCAAGCCTTGTTTCGTGACTGGACATGTTTTACAATGCTCCGAGTCTACCAAACCAGTTTGACTCGTCATTTTTCCATTCAAAGACCATCTCAATATGTGTAATCTTTTCCACACTAACGATACAAGGCTTGGGTAAAATGAGATTCGTGTAATGTAGACGAGCCTTACGGGATTGCAGGAACCAGCCAGGGTCCTTGGGCTGAAAACAAGATAGACTCGCGTCTTACTAGGCATGTCGTAAAGCCCTGTCAGACAAGTGATTTCCATGGCGATTCACTAAGAGAGCGAATGGTGCACAGGACCGGCGACTTATGACGGTTTGCGTGGGGGTGCTTTGACGAGGCCTCCATTCGCTGTCTAATTAAACAGCGTCGCGCAGTGCTCACGGCGTCTCAGTCAGCACACGACACATCTGCAACGTTTTTCAACGAGGGAAGATTGTCAAGGTGCGTCGTTCAGCATTACTCTTGGTTCAAGTACGCGGCGTATTTATTTCAACTCTGCAGTGCATTGGTTCTCGAGGTCAATATGCGGGCTGCTGCACGTCACATACGGGTTGGTTTAGCTTGTACCTGCAGCTTCCCCGCAAGTCGACCAGCGTGTTTCAAGAGCTGAGGGCAGGGGTGGCGGGCTGTGTCGCTTTTATTAGCCGTGGCTGCCACGAGGCTGAAATTAAATCACTAGCTGTTTTGGCAATTGCCAACTACAAAATGGCCAGAGACATGGTCAATCAGACGCCCTACGATGACGTGTATCTATTTGCGCATCACGAGGGGGTCTGTTTGTGGTACCTGGAAGACCTATGCCCATTGACTCGAAAGACACACCCGTTTCGGCCATAGGCCGCCGTCCCTATTTGGCAGAATGCGAGAATAAAGCCCAGCCTTGCACGATTCGTTCCTTGCATGCTGGATGCCCATCGCACCACTAACGGCTGAAATTTAATTAAACTTGCGCCTCGCCTTTGGTGAAGAAGAAAGGAGCGGTGAAGTTATCGCGAATCGTGTAAAGTGCTCGAGGAGCAGGCGAACCCACCCGGAGCGGGCATTGTCCATTGCTTCCGTCCACGTTTTGATGGATAAAGGCCGCAAAACGGCCCACATATGATAGTGTCGGCGATGCTGCACATGATCACTTTCAACCAGGGGTGGCCAAGCCGTCTGGGTTGTATGCAGGCCGTTTATTCCGCACCGCATGCTCCTAGTGCGCAGTTGAGGCGGCGGCGCTCGCTTGAATCGTGACTTGGGTGGTGTGGGGAAACAAAAAGCGAGGGCTGCGAACAGGAGCCAAGAACTGGGATGTGATATTGAGTGTGATGGATCATTGAAGCCCATAGATGAGCGAGGCTTGCGACTTGCCATGGCGAGGACCGTAGTGACCGATTTGTCTCAGTGAGAGCGGTTGAAATGCGCAGCGACATTCTTTAGTAAGCGCAACATCGAGGTTGAGGCTACCCAGCGAGTGCGGCAGCCAGCTCCACTACTTACTCTTGCCTGTTTGTATCCATATCCAGGTTGACAGACGTGATGATGGTGTAGGTGCAAGTTGCCGACCTTTAGATGGGTTGCGTTGGGCAAATTTGACCGAGTCGAAGACCGCCGAGCTTCCGGTTACGGATTTCCGAAAGGCTTTGAGACTTTTGGATTGCCTCCATAGCCATGTGTAAGTTTCTTTGTTTTTGGCATCTTTTCTTTTTGCGCAATGCAGGCGGGCGATCCTGTGGGCGAGGTCTGTGGTCAGTGTCGAAAGCCATGTACAATCGAGGTACCTGGCGTGGCTACATGGTGGCGACCAGGGTGCAGGACGCCAACGTAGCTAAGAATAAAAACGCAAAATGAAAAAGCAATAATATTGGCCAGCATTCTTTGTGGTGCTTGGAGGTTTGGTGGCTGGGCTTCAGTAGCGTAATGCAGCCACTTCTGCATGGTGTGGGCTGCTAAGAACCGGCTTTTGAACGCCAGGCAAACGAGCTACCGCACGCACGCCATCGGGCATCGAAGAATAGAGTGCTGATCTTATTACGCTGACCTATGCAAATGATGATAGTCGAGGGAGAGGGGAGGAAAAGCTGAAACGGCGAATGCGTGATGTTGGGTGTTTGGTTTGTGACGAATGGAAAAACCTCCGATGCAGGCTCACTGTCTGAGATGGGGGGTCGTACGACGAATTTTCAAAAGGACGCAAGGGAAAAAGAAACGCGACAAGAGAAAAGAAGCAAATTGATGCAACGGTAGAGGCTGGCTGGGTGCGCCAGAAGAAAGAGTCAAAGCGAGGGCTGGGCAAAAGAAACAAGACAGTGATGATGCAACCCGACGAAGGCAGGCTAGCTACCTACGTTAGCAGCAGGTAGTACACAGGTAACTAGTAGTAGGCTGGGCTGATGCAGACGTGCAGTAGCGGCAGTGGTGATGCTGGTGAGGCGCTGTAAGTGCAGTGGGTTGAGTGGGCTTTCTAGGCTTTGCCCCGCGCTAGTCGAGGCCTGAAGCCCACTGTAGCCTGCTGTAGCTCGCTGAAGCCAAAGCGAAAAGACACCCGAGACGGCGCTGCTTACCACATTGATTCCAAGTTCCGGCAACCACCAAACGACAGCAAACGGACACACCGTACACTATCGTCTGCGCCACTGTGCTGCATTCACTGTGTTTGCACCACATTTTCCCACTTCCCGCCCTCCACCAATGCTAGATCGGACGACCTTGTCGCACTATCCGCTTCGAGATACTGGTAGCTGGGAGCTTTTGGCGCCTCCGGGCCCTCGAGCTTTGCTTTTTGCTGCACACGCTGTCGTATTGTCAGTTGTCGTCGTCTTGTTTATCATATGTTTGCCAACCTAATTGCTTCACAGGTTCAGCCGAGCCTGTAGTATGTGCGTACAACGCAGACCGTTCATTATATCCGCGTGCGTTGATCCGAATCGCTCGACGCACCGCTCCACCGAGTCTCGTTTCGCCGTGACACAGACTCTGCATGTACATCGCCTTGCATCAGATGTTTCTTTTGATGCTGGACCCTTTCTTTTTCGTCACCTTTCTCGACTCTGGCCTGTTGAGGCCACCAGGCTGCTCTCGATTCATGATTCACCACTTTCCAAGGCACGCTCCGCTCGGGTCTCAGACACGTTCTCCCTCCTCCTCGCTGGATGCGCGAATCACGGCACAGTAACCACTTTTGTCGGCTTGCAGATATCATGCCCGGACGCGGATCAAGTACCGATGAACTTTTGGTTTGCATATGTAGTCAATCCCCATCCGCTTTGACCTCGGGATCTCGATTGGCTGGCTGTTGCTTGACATGTTAATTCCCAGCGCCTCGTAACAATGGCAACAGAAACGATACGGAACACCAGCCGGAACTGCGCCGCACTATACAAGGTTTTCCATGAACAATAGCCGGGCCGGTCCCCAAAACAGGCCTCTCTCCTGCCAGCGCCGCAGCCATGTCTCTAACACCCCGTCACTTACTGCAAGGAGTCGCTCAAACCATCGCAGTCTGCCCTGTTCAACTGCGCCGCCAGTGGAGTATACCCGTTCCCTTGAAGACTCCGCAGCTCCGAAACATGCTCTCCGGGCGCTTATGGTGCCTGCTATTAATATCTGAAAGGCGAGACATAAAAGTTGCACAAGCCATGATTCGGCCTCTATTCCGCGCGGAACAAACAGCCGTCACTCGGTCCTGAGTTCCTGAGCTGATCTGTGCTGTGTAAAAGCACTTCTTCTCCACCACAACGATATTATCCTAGCGGAGTCTTTGTCTCTTGTTCCTGGCTTGGAGGCCAAGTATCGCGGCCTAGTGCCGTGCCACTTTCAGGACCGGCCACACCAATCGCTCGCTAGTCCGGTGGCCGCCTGCATGATGACCAGAGAGACAGCACACATCGGCCACCTGGCGACTCCAGAGCCTGTGAACCCCAGCAAGCTTGTCACAGACAACAGACTCGGACAAATGAATCAGAGTGCGCCGCTGCCCGACGCCGCAAAGGCGATTCGGGCGCAGACTGTCCAAAACAACAGCACACCGCATGAGGCTCAAAAATGTTACCATGTGGTTCCCATACCAGCAGAGCAACTGCGGCGAGCTTTAATTTATTACAGTGGCATTATAGACGGAGCTTCCAATGCCAGTACCGAAGAGAACCACTGTTCGATGGTCACATCTCACACTGGCTCAACTCGCGCCATCGCAAGCCTGGTTATTAGGACTCATCCCAGCCCGGAATAAGGTAAGCCAGACATGGCGCACCCCCACTGGCCGCCGACCTTGCGCAGACGGCGCTCCAGCTAGCAGAACAAGTGCGGAATAAGACCACACTCGCAGCCCAGTATAATTCCAGAGGGCAATGTCCTCGAAACGTGCTGGTGCTGGCCTGTTGCTGGCTCTGGAGCAGTTCCCGCACCCGCTCTGCTCCACACCACCACCAGTAGCCAAACCGCCATCACCCCTGATCCTCATCAAAATGGCGTCGCTACCTTTTGGCATGCCAAAACGCCTGCAGCCCATATTACTTTTTTCCTGCCTGTGCGTCACGCTTGCACCGTTACGACAGGCCACCTGCAGCAGCTCTGGTGCTGGCCCTCACACTCTTCCCCACCACCCGACCCCCTGCCACTTCTGCTGCAGCAGTGAGAAACCAAGCCATGTTGTTCTTGGCCCAGTCGCTGGCTCCAAGACGTGCAGGATCGGCCTGCTGGGGCAATGCTTTCGTTTTAGCTGGTGGATAGTACTTTCCATGTACCTAGCCCACGCACGTCCACTACCGTCCCCGCTGGCCATGCTTGAGATGGTGTCCACGATGGGCCACCTGGTCCACCCACCACCCCTCGCCCGTCAAACTGAGTCTGCCTCTGCTCCCCATCTTGTATATAGAACTGCTCCATCCTCCCCAATCTCGGAGGCTTGCTCCCGTCGTCTTTTTCAGCCTTCCAGGGCATTCATAGCCTCATTGCTCGATACTCTGCATCGTCTTGTAAGCCTCTCGTCTTCTCCATGTATATAGGTGAAACAGTCTTGCTTTGGACCGTGCTTCTTCTTATACTTGCCTGTATTACATGGGCCCGCGGCCAGTATGCTGACCGCCACTGCTTTAGATACCTGGACTACGCAGCTTCACTTCTTATGCCGACCTTTTTCTAACCAAGTGGCTTTCACAATTCGTCACTTGCTCACCTGCGAATGAAAATCCTCTAGTCATTCGCTTCACATTCATTCGTTTCTTTTCACGTCAAGTCGGAGGCCAGACACATCGAACGCCGTTTATACTCTGACGGGGCTAGAAATCCATTCTACATGGAGTAACACGGCCAAACTACCAGTCTCCTTTCACTGCGATTTTGGCTCATTCCTCGCCGTCATCCAAAGCCGCAGCTCTCTTCACCATGGCGGACGTTCACATCACCAGCAGGATACTGACCATCATTCTTGCCTCGGTCATCCCAGGTGTGGCAATTCTCAGCCTCTGCGCCGTTCTCTGCTACAGGGTTCAAAGACGCAAGGCACGACTCTTCCGAAGGGGCATCACGCCAATTGGCGACGAGGAAATTGAATCATGGAAGGTCGACAGGGACGACGAAAAGTCAGTGGTTCTTGAGCAATCGCCTTCACACCACCGTGGTGCCTCCGTCTCATCGAACAAGCCTCCGAGCATCATTGTCTACCAGAACACGCCGCCGCGCCGACACTCCGAGGACCAGCAATCACCTAGCACATCGCCCTCGTACCGTATCAGCGTCGACATGCCCACCGCGCCGGTCCTCGCACGCGCGCCGAATGCCCGACCTGGCCTGACCGACGACACTGTACCAGGAGACGACGCATTTATTTCTCAGCCCAAGCGACAGACACGCCTCGTCAAGCACCCTCCGGTGTCTGCCACGACCCGTCACACCCGTGCCTGGAGCACCCGATCCCTCTCTCGCGGACCGTCACACGAGCACTGGTACGGCGCCGAGCAGGACAACACGCCGCCGCGGCACTCTACGGAGACGTTTACCCGCAGCCGATCCATGCACCAAGCTTCCAACTACAGCACTGCCTACTCGACTCCTGCCAAGCCGCCTAGAGCGTCCTTTGACGATGAAATGTTTTTGGGTGGCCTGTCACCACGACCCCCCGTTCACAAGTCAGAGATTGGTCGAGCCATTGCCTGAGAGGCGAACAAGGATACCACGAGGAATCCCCTCTTTTTTCTCTCACTCTCATTATACCCCCCTTGAACATTTCTTCACAGAAAACCACACGACCAGGCTTACCAATGCCGGCAACCCTGCTCTCTCATTTTGCGAGGCGTTTATAGCCCACCGCGCTGAACCCTGCTGGGCGGGTCGAGCGGGCCCAGCCTGCGTTTCCAGCCCGTTGAACCAAGCGGACCTTGCCTTGTCGGGTACTATTCTGCGGCCGTTTCGAGAAGGCTAGGTTCATTGGACCAAGCCATCTACTACCATTCTGCTTCCCTGCACGCAAGGCTTCTGAAGCAGAAACAATTTGCTGCGCAACGCTTTTGCGAGCCAAGGCGGTTGGTTGTCATACCCCCCTTGTAGGGTGGAGAATGGATCCATTTGATGCCATTTACACTAGGGCATACCTTATTGGGGAAGAACCAATGCCTATCATGGCAAAACTACTTTTTATCACTCAGGGAGGCTTATTTTGCCTTTTTCATCTATTCGCTACAGGAACTGTTTTTCTTTTTCCCTGCCCTCATTTATTTCTTTCTATTATTTTGTTGAATATCGATATGATGTACGTAATGGCTGGATATACCCTGGCGGAGTTTTGGAAAGTACAAAGGATATCCTCATGCATAGGTCATGAGGCTGGCAGATATATTTTACCGCTCCATGCTCGAGCTGGGCTCGGCATGGTATATTTAGAGCACATGCGTACAACGTACATGGCCAGCAAGACTGACAGCTGGTCGAAGACAAACAATGAAATCATTCAACTCTGCAACTGCATGATCCTTGTGTTTGAAAAGATGTGTACGAGAGATGAATGAAAGTGTGCATGCACGTGTAACAGTATGAGGCCGTCGTGGGACATGAGCGTAATGCACCCCATATTGATGGCTCCAGATGTAGGCATTGTGCAATTTGTTGAGCGTAATTGCACAAGTAAATATATTGAGATGTGCGCATACTGTTGACGTGGCCGAGGGCACCTAGACTTTTTAAAACACAATGTATGCAATCTTCTTCGCCTGGCTAATGCCAGGCAGGCAGGTTTGTCAAAGACGTTGTTGATGTAACCACTTAACGCGGGTTTGGCGCAAGGACAGTAGGAAAATGTGGGGTCGGCTGGCAAAAACGCGTCCGCCAGCAACGCGCCGTAAACCATCTGGCGAGGAGGCAACTTTCTGGAGCTCGACTCGCAATTGACGGGCGCATTACCTCTAACTTTCGACATCAGCCCTCCGTCAAACCGACACTCTACGGGCCAAAAGACGATTCCTTCCCAAAAAAAACGACGAGAGCGAAACGCAGCAATTGGTATTTACAGTTGAACAAATTCCCTCCTAGACCGTCGAACGAACGAAATTCGAATCGAAGCGTCTTGGGCAATCATAAAAGAAATTCCACTTCGCAGAGCGGCGAATTGACGCAAACACGAATACGAATTGAAACTTCTAGACTCTATACACACCAAAAGGCCACAATGCCACCTCGCAAATCAGACGCCCGCAAGAGCGACGTCTCGGGGGCCGCCACCACCGCCGCAGCCGACGCCGACGCCTCACAAATCACCGTCGCGGACGAATCCGTGCTGTCGGCGGCCGGCGGCGGTGGCGGCGATAAGTCAATAGCAGAAGGAGCTGAAGGCGGCGCTTCGTCTTCCAAGAAGGGCAAGGAGGCGGCGGCAGCTGCGGCGGCGGACAATGACAAGACGACGATCGAGGACCTGACGCTGCCCAAGTCCATCATCACGCGGCTGGCCAAGGGCGTGCTGCCGGCCAACACGCAGATTCAGGGCAACGCCATCCTGGCGATGAGCAAGAGCACGACGGTTTTTATCAACTATCTTGCGGCGCAGTATGTGTTTTTCCCCCCTCCTCGGCCTTTTACAATGGATGCGGAGAGTTCAAAGTTTTACTAATGTGGAACAAATCAAGTGCAAATGAAATCACGCTGAATGCGAATAAAAAGACGATTATGCCGGCAGACGTGTTTAAAGCGTTGGAAGAGATTGAGTTTGACTTTCTCAAGGAGCCCCTCGAGGCTGAATTTGCGAGTACGCATCACAAGCATTTATCACAGTTTGGCTTTTCTCATCTATACCTATGTGTGCTGACATTTCTGTTTTACAGAGTTCAACGCCATCCAGACCGAAAAGCGCAACACGTACCGTCAAAAAGTAAAAGCCACCAAGACGCCCGGCGACGACACCGACATGGGCGGCGGCGGCGACTCCTCCATGGCGGCGGGCGCGGACGCGACGACGGCTTCGGCTGCTCCCGGGGAGGGCGACGACAACGAAGACGCGGCGCCGCGATCGAAAAAGGCGCGCGTAGAGTCTGGTGATGCGGAAGAGACCGAGGCGGAAGACGCCGAGGACGCGGACGAGGATGCGGCCGAGGAGATGGAGGACGAGGAGGAAGATGAGGAAGACGAAGGGGAGGAGGAGGAGGAGGGAGAAGAAGAGGCGGGCAGCGGAGACGAGACGCACGATGCGTTGGAGGAGAGGGTAGACCGGGATGAAGCAGACGAAGCTCTGGACGGTGATGAAAGCGACTAAAAACTCACAGCATCATTGAGCAGAAAAAGAAAGAAATAGCCTACAAAAACCCCAAAAGGATTTGAAAGCAAAGTCATAGAGTTGGGATAGAATCAAGCATGTACAACATCAACGTCAGCCAATTGGAATACCATTGAATACACAGACACCGAAAAGTACGGTAAACGAAACTCATAAAGTTCGGGTAGAATTTAACATGTATAGCATCAATATCCGGCCATTGGAGCATCATTGAATTCGGAAAACAACAACGCCAACTAAACATCAATGCGTCTATACGTCTCTTCCAAAACCAAAACAAGCGGCGAAACACTTACCATCCGAGCATCTCCAACTCGATCCATTGGACTAGCTTGATCCGTGCTGCAATCTTTCAGCACGGGGGCAAACATCTTGGACGACGCTTCGTTTCACACCCTTTCCCCCCAAACAACGAAGAACTTTATATCGACGACAGACCGCTTGCGGATCGAAGCAAGGGGGAGTTTCAGATAACAATGGTCACTATCTTTATCAATTTTTTTTTCTTTTCATCGCGTTCAACTCTTTCTCGGGTTGAACTTTTTTTTTATTAACAAGTTGGCATCTCTTTTTTGAGGCTTACGAGTTGCACCTGCGTCATGCGAGATCGATGGCGCGCCGGCCGCAGGGTTCGCACAGACACAGACACACACACACGCATGCACGACCAAGATGGGGGGCCAGGTTGGCTCGCCGTCAGTGGTGGGCGAGAAAGAGAGCGCGCGCACAGCACAGGCCGCTTTGGGCAACCATCCGCGTCATCTGGCAAAAGACGTTGTCGCCGCAATGGCTTCAACGCTCCGCTTCGGCTCAGCCACAATGACTTCCCATCTTGGTGTTGGTGATGCTAGCGCGCGATCGACAATCACCTCCACCATCTTGCTGATCATCTTCGAGAAACCCAGTGGCCCATTGCCTAGATAGGAAAGCGAGCATTTGCTGTAGCTGCAAGAATTAGACAATAGCTTCACGAGATAACAAAATGAGTGTAAATCTAAATTAATTAAGAGTATCTGTCTACTCCTTTCGCCTCTGCTATGGAATCATAATTAAAAACACGCCGCCAAAAGCAAAACAACAAGATCCGACTACACGACATGACAGCTTCCCCTGTCTTACTATACTGGTTCCATCCTCGCCTCAGTCAGAGGGTCCAAGATAACCGGGGGCAGCATAGTAGAACGAGGCGCAGTGGTGTACAGCGCCCAGGCTCATCAACCAGATCATCTCAGCCTCTCGATCACTCCGTCATTTTTTCTCTCATTCGTCAAGGTATTGCGTCGTTGGGTAAGTTAAAATCGTCAAGGCCGTAAGGCGTACTGGTTTAAAAAATCGGTACAGAGAAATGAAGTATTGGCGGAGCCGGCCTGTATGCTCCTGAGCCAGGCTGATTGCCTGGCGCTGGTTCGTCGCGCCGCTTAGAGGAGGTAAGCAAAGACACCGACGGCAGCAGCGGCGGCAGCGATGCCCTGGCCGGCAGCCATGGTGGGAGCGGCCATGCCCTTGCTGGACTCGGTGGAGGTAGTGTCACCCTTGCCACCAGAGCCGGAGCCAGAGCTGGTAGCCTGGGGAGAGGCAGTAGTGGAGGAAGAGCCGGAGCCGGAGCCGGAGCTGCTAGAGCCGCCCTTGGTAGCCTTGGTAGGGTCCTGATCACCGCAGTGGGAGCGAATGTTGGTCTCGCAAGCCTGTTGGTTGTTGCGGTTGCCGACGTTCTGGGTGTTGCACTGGGTGAAGAGCTCGTTGCAGATGAAGGTGGGCATGGTTTGAGTGTAGTACTGAAGAGCGGGAGCGCTGCTGTTGGAGCCGCAGATGCACTTGTAGTCGAGAGTGTTCTGGGAGCAAGGTCAGCAAGATTGCTGCGGATTATCAAGGCGCAAGCGGCCAAGACCTGCGATAAATACTTACGCGATCGCACTGGTTGGTGGTGTCGGTGTTGTCGCAGAGCACGGAGCAGCTGCTGCTCTCGGCCGCACACCACTGGGCTAGATTGGTCGTTTCGTTAGGATGCCGTGACACGAAGAGGGCGGAATGGCAAGCTTACCGCGAACTTGAGCAGTGACCGAGTTAGGGTCAATCTTCATGTCGAGCGAGCTGGTGTAGTTCTGGACCTGGGCGGTGGCAGCACCAGCAGCGGCGAGAGCGACAATGACGGCCTTGGCGAACATTTTGACTGTGGGGAGGTATGGGATTAACCTGTTAGGAGAGAAGCCAAGTTAGCAGCTGGTGGTGTCGAGAGTGCGAGGGAGTCGCGCTCGCTGGCGCGCAAACGGCGAGAGTTGGCCTCGGAGTTGGGAGCTCGGCGAATTGGGCGAATGGGGGGGGCGGAGAGTAATTACCTTGGGAGAGGACGGGTATGAATATAAAATTAAGCTGTGATGGAGGCCTTTGACGAAGCAGACGGAAACTGGATGAGAAGCGGTTCTTGGGTAAGAGAGTAAGAGAAGAAAAAGGACCAAAACAGAGAGGCGGATGACGAGAGGGTTTTTGCAGTCTTGGAAAAAAACACGCTTGGGCTGGGCAGCGGAAGGAAAGCTCGTGGACGGCAAGAGCTGGCCGAGCTGTGCAGGGGTTATAACTGGGGAAGCCGACGACGAGTGAGAAAAGACGCTAGTCGCCCGGAGCTACTGGTACGAGCAGGGGGAGCATGGAGTATGGGCTATGGACTACGTTACGGGTGCTGTAGGCACTCTATTTTAGCGGAAGCGGCCTGTGACGAAGTGTGAGTGGGTGGCAAGAACCGCTGCGGGCTTGGCACTAAATAATTTCCAGGTAGTTAGCTTTCGTTAGCCTCATCTGGACAATTCCGTGTGGCTGGAGAGACGAGTAAAACAAAGAGGCTGCTCGTTGAGGGAGAGAAAAAAAAAAAAGCGGTTGGGCCGGCAGCAGTGGGTATGCAGCACGTTGTACGGGGGATTGGCTTGCCAATGCCAGCAACACACATGCGCATGCACACACGCACTCGCACACACGCACACGACGACGGAGAGTCAAAACTTGCGTCAAGCCCGTATTCTGCAATCAAGCAGAGACGAGGTGAGCGAGTGGTTGGGGGCTGCCAAGACGGCCCTAGTCAATGTCTCTGCAGGCCTCTTCACGCAGGGCAACAATCTGCTTGCTACTACGGACCTAGTACCCACTGGGGCCACTGATGTAGGTACCTGGCAGCACGGGACCTCGCCGCGGCCGCCATCTACTACGTATACGTACTATTGGATTGCTAACCAGAGGGATTGAGGGACGACCAGGCTGCCTGGTAGGCATGGCTGGGCCAATTTATTACTGTAATAAAAATCCATGCCCGCCGGCCAGTGCCTCGCGCGCAGGCAGCCTAAATAATCACATAATCATTCAGTCACGCCAATGCCTGTACCACGCGCCCGCATTCTTTTTCAGCGACAGAAAAAAAGTCTCGGCGATTTTAGGAAAAGGTCGTGTCTACGCGCCGCGACTACGTAACTACAGAGTACTAGGTGCCTACCTACCTGTACAGGCAGATAAGGTCGCCGCTGAAACTTTCCATTAGCCACAGCGCTCTGACCCACTGTAGCTTCCCGCCAAGACGCACCTGTTAGTGTCCGCTCTAGCCGTTCTGGTGCCAAGCCAGCGCCGTCCCAGCCGGACAGGGCGCTGTCGGCGCTGTCGCCACTGAATCGCCTGCAAGAGCAGAGGCAACGAGGCAAAGAGCTCCCAAGGGCCTCGTATTTAAAAGTTTTGCCCCGGAACTTTCAGTCCTCTCTGCTGGGCATCTGGAGCATCTGCTGCCTCTGGTGCCACCTCGAGGCTCGGCGTTCGTCATTACTCCATCAAAAACCTCCCCTCTGCAATCAGACATGATCCTGTTTCCCATTCATTGCGACCGCATTGGCATCTCGCATCCTGGTCATTCTCATCTCTACCCATCAATCAACCCCTCCATCCATCGCTCTTTTGCTCCCATCCCCCCTCCGTGTCGCATTGCAGTGTCATGCCCTGGTGTTGCTACACTTGTCTGACTGGAATGCGTCGCACGGGTTACACAATGGATTTGGCACAACCATGTCCACGTCCGACGTGGTCTCATTCAATTCAACCCCCCCACAACACCGCATGTTCCTTCGATCTGCGATTCGGATGAAAACACCACTTGGTCAATGGCCTTCCCCCATGCATCGTCGTACTCCCGTTCGCCCGTCAACCATCGCCTGTCGCTGTGGCGCTGACTGCCCAGCCTCGGCGCAAGGGACATTGCTCTCCAGCCACCGGCGCTGCAACCCAAGCCACCCAAACCATCAACGGCCACCACAATCAACCCGTTGCAAGTTGGCAAATAGAAATAAAACGTGCTGCAGCTAAAATGTCGCTAAATGCGCCCGCCACCAGCCACAACCATCCAGCACCTGCCTAACTCGGCAACACTAATCAACCGTTGCTGCAACCATCCCGCCACTGTTGTGGCTGGGGTGACAACAATGATAACCTAACAGGGGCGGGTTGCGAAGAGGGTCACCCAAACTCTATCCTGATTCTGTCACCAGCAATTCAAATCCCATGCGCCTTGCATTGTGCGCCTCGGCCCAGATCGACCTATTTTGGCCACAACGGCCTCCCGTCGGCCAATTGGTCGCCTCCTCCCCACGGGCTCAAATGCCACGCCTCCCCCAACACCCAGAATACTGCCAACTCTAAAACCCTACAGGACCCCGAACAACGGGACTGGCTATATTAACGTGAATCGTTCATCTAAATTTAAAACAGCTCCCACACGTGCTGCTCTGTCAAAGTCTCTATTCTCCTTCACCCCGACCACCTGGCAGTCGTTCCGTGCCATGGTGTCACCCTTGCACCAACAGCTGGGCTGCACCTCCGAGGCTACACGGTGATGTGACAACTGACAGCGAGGGCCAAAGGCTGCTGTGCAACAGATTTCGACCGCCAATGAGCACAAAGGTTCTGTAGTTTCCCGTGAAGATGCCAACACTACGCTATCGACGCTATGCGATGCTCCGCAGTGATGTTCGTGATGATTTATACACATCGCGCTCACGCAAGAGTGAAGTCTGAGAAGCGAATTAGTTGTTGGGCTATTCTTTTGATACATTCTGAAAACGGCCAGCTTTGAACAATGTTAGCTGTAGGCGCAGACTCATCATGAGTTTCGCACTACGACACGAGGCGCAGACTCGCAGCAAAATCAAAACCCCAAGAGAACGATAAATATTTCCTTTCTCTTTGTCAAGCTCCTTTTGTTGAGGCAGCCTTACGAATACTTGATTCCGCACTTCCCATGTTTTGAGCTGAAAACGAATTCTTGAGAGTAGGCCGACTATCGCACTACTCCTACCTGCTGCACATCACATCTCTCCAAACTGCTGCTCACTTCCACAATGGTACGTTTGCGCTCGAAAACTGACAAGCTGAATTCTATAAGAGACAATAAACAGCTTCAAAATCTCAAAATGTGGCATCATGTAAACAGACTCTTGCGCACTGATGCGTCACGTGAGTAGTACAAACATCTTCTGCCTGGCCTGCCTTGGTCACTGTATTCAACGATACAGAAAATCCAATCCTTTCAAAATACCTCATCTGCTAAGATTGACAACTCAATCAAACAATCACGTCCATCCATTCCCGTTATCCATCTGGCGATCCAAGGTTGCACCCCGCAGGCTCCCCACCCAGCTAGCGCCAACCGCCGCCTCGCTGCACTGGCCGCCATCTCCCGATCCCTAAACTGTCAAACCAAACGCACGTCAGCCCACGCTACTGGATTCGTTCAGGAACAAGACACAGACCCAATCGACTGAGAAAACAGAGCCCACGATGGACCGGCTCCCTCGGGAGCTAGTCGAAGAGATTGTCCTGTTCTTTGCCCACGTCGGCACCAAAAATGACGTCTTGGACAAGCGGCTCGTCTGCCGCGACTTCAACCGCCTCCTACGGCCCCTGGCCTGCCGCACCATCAACCTGGACTCGACGCGGCTGAGCCGACATTCCAATTTTGCGAAACCGCGAGCAGAAGGGCTGCAGACGATAGGGCATCGATGCAAAGCGCTGCACATTGACATGACGGTGCTGCGCGATGACTGTATGATATATCACCCTAAAGCTCTCTCTCACCACCTCACCTCACAACCCACTCTGACCACTTTTTGGAGTTTAGATGAAGTTGATACCTTGAACAGCTGGTTCAGAGGCATGCCCAACCTGGAGTTCTTTTGCCTCGCCCTCCGCCGACGGTACTCCTTTAGCGAGTCCGCCTTTACGGAGCTCGACTTTTACCAGGCCGCCGCCGAGGTGCTCTTTTACTGCCGCGACATTGACCGCGCGCGCATCTGCCTGCCCTTTCCGCTCATCGGCGTGCACTGCGGCGCGGCGACGCGCGTAGTCGCCAACGCGCTCAAGGCACTGGCCCAGCGGCCCGAGGAGGACTCGACGCCGCTGCGGACGCTAGTCGTCGACGGCATCGCCGACGACACCATGTGCGAGCTCTGGATGAACCCCACCGATGTGCTCAACATGCAGACGCTGCTGCCGTCCGTCGAGACGCTCGCCCTGACGGTGCGGCGCCTCGGCGCAGTCTCCTTCTCCGCCACCATGTTTGGCGTCGCGCTCTGGAACATGCTCTACCACACAGCCCGCATGCGCTCGCTGTCGCTCACGCAGTGGTGCTGGGGCGGCAGGCCCGACGCGTCCGGTGCCGCCGGCGAGCTCGACGTCACCCGGTTCTCCGACATGGACCACCCGCGGTGGCTGGAGAGCCGGTTCCCGGGGCCCGGCGCGCAGCTGGTGCCCGCCCGGCCGGCGTACCTCGAGCTCAAGCACATGTCCATCCTGCCCGAGGACCTGCTCCGCATCGCCGAGGCGTTTGGGCCCGCGCTGGAGGAGCTGCACATGAAGAATGTGTCCCTCATGACGCGGCAGTCTATAATAGAGAATACGGCGTCGGATAATCACCTCTGGGTTGGCCGGCCGAACGAGGACCCGGGCCCGCGGCTGTGGATGGCCATGTGCTTCCGCGCGCTCATGCCCAAGCTGCGCGTCTGCCGCTGCGCGCACCTCGGCTACGCGCTCTACCTAGAAGGCACCAGCATCGTCGCCGACGACTTTGACCGCGCCGACCCGGCGGGCCTCGGGCGCTCCATCGCCCAGCGCTTCGTCGAGGTCGCGACGGGCCTCCGCCAGCCGCCGCTGTCCTCGGGCGAGCCCGCCTTCTTCCACCCGCACGATGCGCGCTTCGTCGGCCTCGCGCACGACCTCGAGGAGCGGCAGGGGCGCGTCCGCATCGCCGACCACGACTACGTGGCGCATAGGCTCGCCGCCGCCGATCCGCCGCCCGACTACCGCTACAGCCTCGACGGCCTGTTCCGCAACGCCGCGGCCGGCTCGCTCCGGGAGCTGCACTACATTGTCGACAAGATCCAGGAAGGCCTCGCGGGGATGAAGAGCAGAGCGGAAGACGGCGCAGAAGGCGCGGCCGCTGCTGGTCTCGTGCCAGACTTGCTCCCGCCCAATCCGCCAGCTGCAGAGTAGAAACTAGCATAAAGATGCAAATGTTTGCGCCTGCTTATTAGACAAACCATATTGATGAAGAACATATTTTGCATAGCTATAGAAGTCTACTGAATGGCGGATTCAGCCCGTTTTCATGCATGGTGTGAGCAGAGGCGCGTCAGCGATGCCAGTTGCTATTTTAAGCAGCGGGAAGACCCGCCTTTGTTAGTGCTGCCTTCCACAACCCGATCGCATTTTGAACGCCCTCGTTCAAAGCAGCCTGCTTTACGGGAAAGAATACATTAATCATTGCAAGTTAACGCAATATTTGATTGATACTTTGCTGGATGAATACTTCTGCTCTCCTTATATATGAATCCAATGCCTTGGGTTCGCCCATGCACCACCGTTGCTGAGTGCGAAACAGCCTTACTGACCTCTAGCGCTGACCCGCCTCCCACTGCTTCGCCCCTGTGGCGCGCCAGGCCAACATTGCAAAGCAGTCCAGCCTGTCCGGCGTTGATTCGTCCGTTCATCCATTCACTTTGCCTTTTCCTGTCTCTAGAACAAGTCTGCATCTCAGTAGACCGCCTAGTTACAGAGACTTGTTTTACATGAGACAACCTCGAGAGGAGGAATCATGTCTTCTCCGCACGATGACGATGGTGTTGTCGCGGCAGCGACCAGCAGCAGCAGCAGTGGCGGCGGCGGCGGCGATGTCGAAGCCGCTCACCCAACCAGTGTCCACCGCCCGCCGGCGCTGCTGTACCATGTGCAGCCTTCCGACGGCAGACTCGCGCCGTTGATCCTGCAGAGCTTCCGGGACGACGCGCGGTCGTCGCTGCCGCCGACGGAGCAGTGGCAGCGGCTCGGCGCGAAGCCGCCGTCCCCGATGACGACGCTCGGCAAGATGAGCTACTGGATCGCAGCGCCGCTGCTGGAGCCGGGGAGCGCGGAGCTCAAGACGTCGGACAAGAAGGCGCTCGGAAAAGCTGCGCTGCGTTATGTGGCCGCCTGGCCGCTGGGCTGCTTTCTGGTAAGAGGGGAAAACAAAACCCGTCTTGTGTCTGTGGAATTACCTTGCGGTTTTTTTTGGCTGACCATGTGTTTTTTTGGGATAGTTCTATGGCTTCGAGTTCATGACCGCCTCGTTTCAGATGGCTGTGGAAACGCCTGGTTTGCAGCTTGCGTTGACAGATTCTAGGTATCAACCAGTCCGGCATCTTGGTGCGCATGAGACCGTGCCGCAGAATGCTCGAGCAGCGGAGTCATCCACTGAAAGACGTGACTACAGAGACGATATTGATTTAGATACAGACCTTACAGCAGCACCTTCGGATGCTGCTGATGATGCTCATACAGTATTGGTCGAGACCAGCGATCAAGGAACGGCTTCGCGCCCTCGCCACCTGTGCTACATCCGTGATCCGGAGCTCGATGAGTATGAGACCATCAACGTCTCACAGTTCCTGGACAAGGAAGGTGACGACGTGGATATGGAGTTTGTTTTTGTATCCTACACTCGTGAGCAGTTTCGCGTGGCCACGGATGAAGAAATCGACAATTACACGGGATACCCAGACGAGGCCACGCGCGAAGCCAACAGACAGCTTGCGCACAGAGACCGTCAAATACTTGTCCAATGGGGGCTCGACGCGGCAAAGCGCGCCGGCAAGCGTGCATTTTGGATTGACTTTGAGTGCGTCCGAGACAGAGACGGCGTAGCGCGCACCTCTAGCAAGAGCGACGACGTGTATCGCATCTGCGACGTGGTCCGGGCCGCGCACTCCATGATCATCGCCACGGGGCCGCCGGCGTCGGAAAAGGTCGCCGCCATACTGGCCGGTCAAGACTACGCCTCCGAGGCTTCGGGTCAGCAGGCCACGACAAAATGGCTGCGGCACTGGGGGTCGCGGCTGTGGACGCTGCCCGAGCTCCTCCTCTGCCCGAGCGAGCACAGGGTCAAGCTCTACGTCCTCGGGCAGCAGCAGGGCAGCGAGCCCGTCGCCCTGGCGAAGCGCAACTTTGCCGAGCGCGCGTGGGACGACGCGGGGCTGGTCAAGGAGCTCGTCAACCACTACGAGGGGTCCGCCATCCTCTCGCAGATGCAGCTCGTCGAGACGGCGCTCGCGTGCTTTGCGCGCCGCGGCACCCACCAGTTCAGCCCCGGCGACATTGCCTACGCGCTCATGGGCCTGCTCCCCAACAGCCAGCGGCCGGCCGTGCACGTCGGCGACTCGGGCTTCCAGGCCTTTGCGCGCCTGTCGCTCGCCAACGACGGCGGCGAGTTCCTCAGCCGCATGCTGTGCCTGCTGCCGCCGCCGCCGCCGCCGCCGCCGGCCACGCAGACGCAAGATGAGGAGGCCGCGTGGTACGACAGCGTCAAGGACGTCTGGGGGGCGCGCATCCGCGACGTGCTGCCCACCAGCCGCGTGGTCAAGGTGGCCGCCGACTCGCCCGACACGCTGCTCCTCGACGGCGCGCACTGCGCCGCCATCCGCTGGGACGCCTTTGACGCCGACGGCATCCGCCAGGGCGAGATGCCTCCCGCGACGCTCCTCGTCACGGTGCTGATCTGGTCCGCGGGTGCCACCGCTGGCGCTGTGGGCATCCTGCGCGCGGCGAACCTCTTGGTCGGCCACGGCAGCATCTTTGTCGACGGCCGCACGCTGTACGGCGCCCTCGTCTTCGCGCTCGTCCTGAGCGCGTCGGCGCTGCTGGCGCCCGTGCTGTACCTGCGCGCGCAGCGCCGCAACCGGCGCGGGCCTATAAAGGCGCAGCTGGTGGGCATCGAGGGCCGCGTCGACGCGGGCGTCGTCGAGCGCCACCTTTGGGGTCGCGACAGTGGCCGGCTGATGCTCGTCGATGCCGCCGCTGCGGACCCCAACTACCGCGATGAGGAGGAGAGGGAGGAGGACTCTGACGCCGACGCCGCGGAAGCTACGCAGCAGAAGCCACGAGGCAAGTCAGACTTTACGCTGGTCGACACGCACATGATGACGGTGACGCACATCTCGACGCGCAAGCCCCCGGTGGCCGCGTTTGCCGTCGGCAGCGTCGTCGGCGCGCAGCGCATGCTGCTGTGCTCGTACGACTGGCGCGACGACACGTTTGAGCGCGAAACCGTTCTCCGCGTGGAGAGCAAGATGATGGACCAGATGCGGAGGATCGATCAGTTCCGGCTGCGTCTGCGCTCTTCGCCGCCGCGAACGCAAGGGGCGGCCGGCGAAGATGTCGAACCAGCTGCTGCAGTAGTGGCGCAAGATACGGCCAGTCGGTGGCAGCAGCGCCTTTTATTTGTGTATTTGCTATATGTAAGTTTTTTTTTCCTTCTTTACGTTGCCATACCGCTGAAGAAGAAGGATGCGCGTCATGCTAATACCCCCTGGCGAACCTAGTTGTCCGTAAATATTGCCCTGTTCCCAGGCTGGCAGTCTCAACAGAGCGGAGGTCTGTGGATGCGCAAGGTGCCGATAACTGCCTATTGCACTGCGTTTATGGCCGCCCAAGTGCCTGCGTTTGTGGTAGCTACGCGCATGTCTCTACAAAGAGTCGTGCCACAACTGATTCTGCTTCGAGGTGAGTGATGGATTTTGAGTTCCAAAGGAGTGAAGGGAGAACACTTGCAACGACAAAGGTCGACGTTCCCATGCTGATGAATCTTTTTCTTTTCTTTTCAAACATTAGCATTCTCGCCCGGTATATACACCTTTATCCGCAGCATACGAGTCATCCACTCCATGGCGGGCGCCATCGACGGTACCCTGTACACGCTCCTCCTCGCGCTGCTGTGGTCGTGGTGGTGGCGCTCGCCCGCCCAGCTCACGGCGCGCGCCCTGACGCTGCGCGCCTTCTCCATGCTCTTCTTCGCATTCCGGGGCGCCCTCCTCGAGCTGGCTTTTGACCGCAAAGACGGCTCCTTGCGCTCGGCCGCCTTCTTTGTCGGCATGGTGGACATGCTGCTGTACGCGGCCATTGTGACGGTCGGGCGTCGCGTCATCGACCGTCCGGAGGAGGTGTCCTGGCTGCCGGCGAGCAAGAAGCTGGCGCTGGTACACCCGTCATCTCTGCCGCAATTCTTTGTAAGTGAAAAGAAGGCAAAAAACAAACGGACAGAATGCTGCTTCCGCGGTAGCTAATGCGCAACCTCTTTGATCGACAGGCTTCGCCAAAGAAGCATGCCATTCCGCTAGTCTTCTTTGCGGTGTCGCTGCTGGCGCACCTCGCTACGGATCCGCCGCTCATGTATCCCTCCGCCGCTGGCTACTCTTGGGTGCTGTACGTCTACACAGCCATTGTGATACTCTTTACCATTTGCGTCTCGCGGTTTGAAAAGAGCCCCAGTATGTTCACATGTCCTCTCGATTTCTCCACACACAGCAACCCCTAATCGCCGGTTGATGTAGCTATACTTTTAATCTTTGTTGTCGCCGTTTCGTCTGCCGGGTCAATTTGGAGAAACAGCCTTGAAATTGATTATGATGAGCCACTATTGCCAATCATTATGCATGACGTTGGCGTCATGATCCTTCCATGTAAGTGTTTTCGCCCTTTCACCCAATCCACCCATCTTGCGAACGAGAAGAAAAAAGAGCTAACCATGTAACCAGTACTGCTGATTCTGGCCAGTGCGCTGGTTGATACGTGGCAGCTCAAGCTGGAGATTCTGTGCCTCTCGCTGATGGGCTGGGCGGTGGATTGCTTGCTCAAGACTATTGGCCCCATTATGTTTGTGTGGCAGCTGCAGGCACCAGCTGGCGCGACGGCTATCCTCTTGTTAGTCGTTCTGTGGGTGCACCAGCTCAGGTATCGGGGTCGCATCGCGCTGTAGAACTTGGTCGTCACATTCAAACGTATGAATAATGTAAATAAAAACGTAATTCATTTTTTGGTTCCCGGGCGTGTTGCAGCCGCTGTAGAACAATAGTCATCTAAGACGTCCGGCTTGACTGCCGCCCTGTACAAAAGAAACAACCCAACATTTCTATACTGTTATGCATGTAGACCCAATCCTTCCCAAAGTTATACCGTTTCGCTAAAGTGCTCATATATACGTAACTTTCGTTTTTCAAATCAAAATTGCCCGACGCTTTTAGTTCTTGGAACCGGCAACAGCAGCCTCGAGGGCCTGGAGGACGTCGCGCTTGAGGTCTTCGGCGTCCTCGACACCGCAGCTGATGCGGACGAGGTCGTCAAAGACACCGACGGCCTCGCGCTGCTCCTTGGGGATGCCGGCGTGGGTCATGCTGCTGGGGAGCTCGACCAGCGACTCGACGCCGCCGAGGGACTCGGCCAGCGTGAAGATCTTGGTCAGGGAGCAGAAGCGCTCGGCGGCGTCGTGCCCGCCCTTGATGCGGAAGGAGAGCATGCCGCCGCCCATGCCGTCGCGGTGCTGCTTCTTGGCGATGGCGCGGTGGGGGTGGGACTCGAGGCCGGGGTAGTTGACGGAGATGACGTTGGGCGAAGCCTCGAGGGCGGTGGCGACGGCCGTGGCGTTGTGGGTGGCCTCGCGGGCGCGCAGGTGCAGCGTCTTGAGGCCGCGGTGGGCGAGCCACGAGTCAAAGGCCGAGGGGACGGCGCCGATGGCGTTTTGGAGGAAGCTCAGACGCTTGTAGAGGTCGTCCGAGTTGAAGGCGGCGACGCCCATGACGACGTCGCTGTGGCCGTTGATGTACTTGGTGACGGAGTGGACGACAATGTCGGCGCCGAGATCCAGAGGGTTCTGGACGTAGGGCGACAGGAAGGTGTTGTCGACGACGACGAGGATGCCGTGGCGGTGGGCGACGTCGACGACGTGGCGGATGTCGACGAGGCGCAGGGTCGGGTTGCTGGGGCTCTCGATCCAGATGAGGCGGGTGTTTTCGTTGATGTGCTCGGCAATGTCAACCTCAATCTCCGGGGTGAAGGTGACCTTGACGCCGTGGGCCTTGGCGACCTGGGTGAAGTAGCGGTGGGTGCCGCCGTAGACGTCGGAGACGGAGATGACGTGGGAGCCGGCGGCCAGGGACTGCAGAATGTTGGCGGTGGCCGCGGAGCCGGAGGAGTAGGCGAGCGCGTAGCGGGCGTGCTCGAGGGCCGCGACGGCGGTCTCAAAGTTGGTGCGGTTGGGGTTGGCGGAGCGCGAGTACTCAAAGACGCCGACGGGCTTGCCTACGGCCGTCTGGGCGAAGGTGGTGGACAGCGAGATGGGCTCGATGACGGCGCCGGTGGAGGGGTCGTGAGGGGAGCCGGCGTGAACGGCCAGGGTGCCGAAGCCGTGGACAGGCGTCGGAGGCCGAGGCGGCGTCTGGACGGCAGTCTGGTCTGTGGTGGTGGCGGGAGACATTGTGAAATGTGATGTAGTTGTTTCGAGCTTTTGAAAAAAGGGCCAAGAATGAAGAGGCTGCGTTCCAATGGTCAATCGGAGTAGCAGAGATGCGAGATGCAGATTCGTACTCCGAGGGAGGCGGGCAGGCCAATTATTAATACTGAATCTGGGCTAGAATTTTTGTGTCCCTCTTTGATCCGTAACAGGGGGCCGGGGTTCGGTTTGAGACGGACAGGTGGTTCCAAAAGCTCGAATAAATTGTGGATGCTCACGCGGGTACCGGTCGTGAGATGGTTGGCGGAGGGTTGACAAGGACAGTGAAAGAGAGACAGAAAGGGCTGAGAGGGCCGGGTTCGGAGAAGCTGTCGGCGGCTGTCGGTGTGTGAGATGAGATGGCGTACTTGGAGGTCAGCTGGACAGCTGTAGCGTTGTACGAGGAGTGAAGAAGGGCGAAATGTTTCGGATGCTATTTGGCCTTTTTCTCGGAGTCGACCGAGTTGTTATATCCTGCGAGTCCACAGTGGAGAGCTACCGGCAATTGGCGAGCAGAAAGAAAAAATTCTTCGAGAAAAAAATTAAGCTCGTAGCGGTCGCGAGTTATCCACTGCCACTGACGTCTGCAAGCAGGTCCACTTGAGTCAGTTGGAGGAGAGCTTAACGATGGTGTGATTGTGGCAGGTGCTTGCAACAGAGAGGATGGGGATTGATAGTTGAGAATTGATGTTGTAGCGGTTGTGGAGGCGAGATAGCAATTGCAGAGGCACAATTGTAGAATTGACAATCGTTTGCGCGGGTTGCGTTTGGCGTATAAGTGACGTTTGCGGTGGGATGAGGAATGGTGATGTAAGCTGGGGAGATGAAAGAGATGGCGATTCGACCAAGTTATATAGCGGGCAAATGTGTCGAAATGATGCCACGTCCGAGAAGAGAAGCTCGGACGTATCCTTTGAAATGGTTCCGAAAAGCAAAAAGGCTTAGGGCGATGATGACATTTGGCGGATGGCATCTGTAATCAAGCCGTACCAAACCGCAGCGTTTGTCATCAGGGCGGTCAAAGTGGGTTACAGCGAATGTTAGGCGAGACTGCCAGTTGCCTGCCAGCTGCCAGTGTTTGACGGGCCGGCAACATGGCTGTGTACTCGATACTTTTCTTTCGCATGCGTCTGTGTGTGTCGTTTGCGTAGTGGGTACTTTGCCCAATTACATGCACCCCTCAGCGCTGGCTGGTCACGCTCGATGGCGCCATCGCTTGGGCGCATTTGGCATTGCCCATTCACCAGATTGAAGAATTTGTCCGTCTTCGAAATGTGCCGCTAGACGCTTCCATCGTCCTAGCTTATGCAAGCCTGCGACGCCACGACCATTGTGAGCCGAGTTTTCTTCCTTTTGGTTGCTGAGACTTTCTTGACCGCCTGGTTGCCAGCAGCGCTCAGCACTGCTGCTACCCTCGACCTAGCCAGTTGTCAAGGTCACCTGCGCACCGTCGGGCAGCTGTGAAATCTGCTGCGCGATAGGGCCACGAATGCGCAGCGCTTCCGCGGCGTCCTTGACGACGACGTTGTCGAAATCGTAGTTGCCACCTAAGACGAACAGCTGCACGGGCACCAGTCGCTCTGTCAGGCTGCTGCCGTAGGTATGTTTCCATGTCGGCTGCAGGTTCCAGACGGGCCCTGAGCGAGCTGCAGAAGCTGCCCGAGGCTGGAATTCTCATCAATAGCCTGTGCCATGACGTTGGAAGAAGCAGCAAAATATAAAGGGCGGAAAAGTTGCGTAGACGTTCGCTTGTCAACGACAGCCCACCGGGGCGTGGTAATTTATACGTAAAGGCAACGTCGCACGCCATTTCACGGGCCATCGGCCGAGATGGAGATGCTTGTAGATGAGAGGCAAGCGATGCTCCGAACCCCAGCCATGGCGTGCTTCGCCGTGGAGCAGTGTATCAAGGCCTTTGCCTGGTTTCTACTGGACAGAGGCTGTTGAATACGCACAGCACTGTGGCCTCGCCCCAAGGGCTGTTCACAGCATAAGAATTCCCAACTATCATGTTCCTTGACGTGGCAGATGAGTGCGGTGTGGCACCCAACACCAGATGACAGGTCCGAGAGAGAATTGCAGTGAGAAATAAAGCACACAGTGCTAACTCCCCTTTCAGATTTCCAAATCGCGTCTCCGTCATCGTGCACTGCCCCAACCGTGCTGGTCGTTGTATCTACACCATGCGTCGGGCGTAAGGAGGCACACAATCGCGGCTGGCCTGAGTAAACGACCCAATTCCCGAAGCAGACACACAACTCTCGCAGTCGGGAACCGGCGCAATCATATATACGAGGCTGCCTATCCACCTCGGCATCCGGCCGGACTCGCATCCAAGCGAAAGGGGGGCAAGGCTCTCTCATTCGGACCCGGCGCCTCGAATCCGGCCGTCGCTGCATCACCCGTACGATTACGTTTGTGCGCGCAGCTTCGTACTCGTACCGAGCCGGCTGCAACCCGGCCACCGGCACTCGAGAAGGGCAGTCCCGCCCCGGGAGCAAGGGTTCCAAACTGGGGCCGATCTGGGCGAGCTGGGTTTTTGACGAAACAATACGCCCAGTGCAACGGGAACCTGGGATCCTTGTCGTCGCTGGAGCTACACTTGTATCTTTTGTGGTATTGTGAAAGTCTACGTCATCTGCAACGCTACGTAGATGGTAATGGGGTCTTGTACCTGTCGCATGTCTACGCGTGTGAGAGCATGTCTGCGAGTAGGGGCCGATTCCGCACCACACAGTTGGGGATCATGTCGCAATTTATTTGAGCATCCAGTTCCGCGATTCGTCAAACTTTACGAGACTGCTCTTAATCGGCTGCGAGATTGGTTCTCCGGAGGAACCAGTGAGCTGCATGCCTGCATGATACATGAGAGCCTGCTGGCTTCGCAGGATTTAGCGGGCCGCGACGTCTAGAAACTCCGCTGGAGGCCATGCTGCAGGCCTCTGCGCCCTGAATTTAGTGCAACATTGCCCGCCTTTTACTGAGCTCAGGTACCTTATTAGCAGACAGGCTCCGCCGCCACTGCTCCAGGGGGGGAGCATGCTCAAGTACAAATGAGCAGTGAATGGTTGCATGTATGGCGCATCTGGTACGTCAGTCAACATCCTCAGCCTCGTGGCTTTACCTGTCACATTCTTCGTAATTTATTTTTCTTACGTTGGCTCCTGGCTTGCGTCACATCAACGAGGTCCTGCCCTAGCTCCGTCTTAGCACAGGCCACCACCAGGAGAGCGAGCTCCCTTCGGTAGCGCCATTCCAAGGTCCGCAGCCTCGCCTCCCCCCCAGATTGCTGGGACTATTTGAAATGCAGTGGTAATACTCCGTAGCTATGGCGCAGACAGCTGCCCTGCTTGTGCCCGGGCTAGCAGTGAAACCCCTGCCTTCTCAGCCGGATTGGACGTGTTGTCTCCCATGGCTATGCTCGATGTGCTGTGTGTCTTGGTGTATCACAGCTGAGCCAGGTCGGCGAAAGTGCGAACGTGGACTGTCAATTCGACCCTACCGAATAGACGCTCGGAGCAATACCCAATTGTACTGGAAAACTTGCTGTTTAAAGAAAGAAAGACGGTGCCTACGTAAACTTTGTGTCGCTGACAGATAGCCCAAAGGGGCACCATACCCAAGCCCAAGGGAAAAAAAAAGCAACGAGGCCCACCAACACTGACCACCGCTGCTACTGCCACTGCCACCACCACTGGTTACCACCACAAGTAGCACCTCCAAAGCTGACCTTGGCCCAAACCATCTCTTCCTCCAAAGCCTGGGGCAGCTTCTTTTCTTTTCCTGGTATCCCATCTCATTTCGCCAAACCTCAAATCGCCCCCTTCTCCCGGCTCTCAATTCTCTACACCTCCTCGACATCTTTTTCGGCTCCTGCGTTGCTTCGTTCAACCGTCTAGCCGGCGAGCGTTACCCGTTTCGTGGCAATGCTCCAGGAGAGCATTCAACTTGCTCTCTACAACACCACCACCACCACCACCACCACCACCACCACCAACC
>JARDXD010001684.1:0-42247 GCA_029218145.1 Aphanocladium album | reverse complement strand
GCCCCCCCCCCCCAAAGAGCCGACAGTACCAAGTTTCATTAGGACCGGCCCCTGCTACCTGCGCTCCCGTCCACACCCCTGCGCACCTTAATAACACCCAATCTCCCTTCACACTCCTTTCCCCCTTCCCTTTCGTTCTTCTTTTTCTTCTTCACGACATCCTCATCCACGGCTTCGCCAGTCCATTCCTTAACCAAACCTCCCCCCGACGCTCTTTATCAGCTCGTTGACGCGCTTGTCGCTCACGTACCACGCTCCTTCAAACCCATTGGTCGCCCTTTCGAGTATTCTGCGAATACCGTCCGCTCCGCGCGCCGCAATATCAACAACACTCAACCTCAAAAGCAACTCTGCAGCATTCAATTGTTTAGACTCGCATCATCCCCTAACGAATCCGTCGCAATGAAGTTCTCTGCCGCCGTCATTCTGGCTGCCGCCATCGGCGCCTCTGCCTACCCCGGCCACCACTCCCACCGCCACGCCCACCGTTCCGCCGTTCAGGGTCGCGAGTTCGTCATGGCCAAGAAGCCTGCTCCTCCTGCGCCTACCACCACCTCGACTCCTCCTCCTCCGGCCACCAGCACCGCCACCCCGACTCCCTCGTCGGCTCCTCCTCCCGTTGCCAACGCTGCCGTTGCTGTCGACACCTCCAGCTCTTCCAGCTCCGCCAAGGCCAGCAGCTCCCCCGCCGCCGGCGGCTTCAAGCCTTTCTGCAGCGGTAAGGGTAAGCGTGCCACCCTGGCTCAGATTGCCTACGCCGGCAACGTCGGTACTAAGGAGAACTACGGCTGCAACATCCAGGAGATTTCTGCCAACTCAGTCTCCAGCTACGACTACACAATGACCTTCAACAACAAGCTTGGATCTGCCCAAGACTGCACCTGCTGGAACAAGATCGCTGCAGATGGTACTATCAGCGGCTTCTTCCTCCAAAACGTCGCCATGAAGTTCAGCCTACCTGCCAATGGAAAGGCGTACGTCGCTGTTGACGGAAACTCCCAGATCGGCTGCGCTTGCGGCCCTGGCTCCATCCCTACCACCAGCTTTGGCCAGGTCGCCAGCACCTGGCTCGAATGCGACTTTGGCAACGAGTCCAACCAGAAGTGGAGTGGTTGCGACGCCTCTGCTCTCGTCTCCGGCAAGTATGGTCTCAACATTCCTCCTCTGAGCGTTTGTAACGAGGGTGACTGCTCTACCATCTACCAGGGTGGCACGGGTGATAACGCTTACGTACCCGGCACGGAGGATGTCGATGGTCTTGGCTTCAAGGTTCCCGCGGGCAAGGTCAAAGTCGATGTCCACGTTGGTTAAACACTTCCAATGAACACTAGTATTTTTTTCAGATACCTCGAGGCTGGATCTTGACCTGGCATGGCCTTTTGTCTTTTGAGAAAGTGGTTCTTGCTGGCAAAGACGTCCTAGTGGCGTTTGGTGCGTTGCAACGTTTTTACACTGGCTTCTTTTTTTGGGAATATTTTAAGGAAATTCTTTTTCACGATTCGTGAAGGGTGTGCAAAGGCAGCTCCGCTCGTCGTGCTCGATGGCGTAGTCTGCCGTCGTATAGATGGCACACCTTGTTCTTGGATACATACTTTTTTTTCTACTTTTTACAAATCCTTTTTACACGACTTCTTGGGGCCTGTGTCTTGACTCTGTGACTGTTGTGGACTGGAACGTGCATCAAAAGAAGCCTGCATACACACAACCGGAGTGGTCCAAAACTATTCCGCTCGACCAACCCTGTCGTGTATTACGCTGCCGTGTTTTGATGTTGTGCTGATGTCGTCGACTGGAATGCGTTGCCACATGCGGCTCATAGGTAGCGCGGTGAGACATGCCTGTTGCTGCCCACCCTCACGGACAGAGACCCGACGAAGGATCTGACTATATAGCTTCTTTCTCCAGTTTGTTGTAATCGCCAGAAAAAACCCTCTTTGAGACACATGGTTATTTCACAAATTGAATATCAAGAACAAGTTCAGCAATTTACCCCATCATTTTCTCTCTCTTCTCTTTTTCTTGGTCACAATGCTCGTAGTTGTGCATTGTAGCCAAACCTGACTCGTGGAATGCATACACATACAAACACACACACACACACACACACACACACACACACACACACACACAATTTTGGCGGGTTCGAATCTCTTACATGATGGAGATGCCGCACATCTGAGTCAGGCTGGACCGAAGAGCGGTCTGACAGCCTAGACTCCGTACTTTTAAGGCGCGTTTATAGTGTGCCGAGCTACCTGATCCGGGTACCTTGTCCCGGTCGCCCAGTTGTCCTTGTCTGGCCCTCCAGATAGCCGTGGTACGATTGGGCCGAAAGAGGAAAAGCTGCCAACATTCACTACCCAACACCATGCTGCTATGCGGTAGCATTGTTTGCCTGCGTGCCTAATGGTACCTTGCATAGGGACATGCATCCTTGAGCCCTTTCTTTGGCCTGATCTTCCAGCTTCAGGGGGGAAGTTGCAGGATACGTTGGGGATACAAGCCGCTACAATCTCGTGCAGAGTGACCCTCACCGCTGTCAGACGGGTGTCTGCCTAACAGGCGCGGCATTTATCGTGCGAATCTTCGCGAGGAAGCCATTTTAGGTATATTCCCTTGTTACACTGACATTGTACAACACACAAACACACAATGCACACAGAAACAGCCCTGCGTCGCTGATTGGCTCGTTGTTAGGCCCTATAAAGGGTCTGCCTAGTAAGGCTCCCGCGGTCCGATACCCCGGTACGCAGCAGCCAAGCGAGAGAAAAAAAACTCATCGCTCGACTCTACACAAAGGTACATTGTATTGATGCCTGATTCTGTGTCGGCCTATTTTCTGGCAAATGCCGAGTGAGAAAATCCCTGCCTCTGCTTGATTGGTCGTAGATGCCGTTCATATGTCCGTACATAGGTGAAAGCTGATTTCACACCGCACAGTCCTCATATGGTATTAAAGTGGCTTTCGCACATGCACACCTCCGTCCTACAACATAAATTCTGTCGTAATGGCTTTACAATTTAAACTCGTCCTGAGCACAGGGATGTATCGCGATAGATGAGCTCGCGGTAATGGTGCGGCTGCTGTAGGGTAGCGCGCCGAAAGAGGCAAAACTGAGCAGCAACCTGGCCCGCCAGAGCCAAACACAGATGGATGCAGTGCTAGTTGCCCCTACATCTAGCTACCATGAACCCAAGACAAATGCTCGTAGAAAGAGAAAAACAAGCCACCTAGACAGCCTCGTCAACCCTGTTGCCTCGATTTACCCGAATTTGCGAAAACCGTAATCGTGCGGGGACATGGCTGAGAGCCAAGGCGCACGCGACAGTGGTTGATACTTGAACCATGGACGACAGCCACAGCGACGCTACGTCCCGCCGCGAGGAGCTCATCGCCTTTGCCACAAAACACCTAAACGCCGCGCGGGCCTGCGTCCCGGAGCTCGAGGCGCTGCTCGAGGCTCTCGCGCCCAAGGTCAAATCCATCCACGCCACGGGCCTCATCTCCTTTACGCGAGACCTCAAGCACGACGTGTGCGCCATCGAGGCCATCCTGGAGGAACTGCGGCGGCAGCAGACTCCTGCGGAGAGAGGCGAAGATGAAGCCGACCTGGACGTCGTATGGAAGCAGCTGGAGCCCAGGACGACGGGCGCGCACCAGAGCACGATCCGGTGGCGGGCGGTGCGGCGGTGCGCCAACCTCGTCGCCGTGAAGCGGACCTTTCAGGGCTCGTCGCGGGACTCTCGGCGCGCGGCCGTCTTGGAGCGCAGCAGCAACAGCAACAGCAGCGGCGATGGCGGCGGTCTCCCGGAGCACGAGCGGCTGCAGATGCACCGCGTCATCAAGGAGCAGACCAAGACCGAGGTGGCCGTCGTGGACCGGGGCGCGCGCTGGGTCGACGTCTGCTGTATCACGGCGGTCCGGCTCGTCCTCCCGAATTTGGTCCGCGGCGTGCACGCCGACGTGGATGTGCTGCTGGAGCAGCTGCCGCGCATCGACCCGGGCGTCCAGCTCGTGGTCGAAGACGCCTCGAGCCCGTTCCTCGCGGATGATGACCTCATCAGTGGTGGCACCTGCCGCAGCGGCTTAGACGACATGATTCGCACGCTCGTGGGCGATAGCCGCCAGATGCTCACTGACACGCTCAACCTCGAGCACACAGTACTAGTCGACCTCATCTCCGACCTCACCCACCTGCGCCTCGCGTCCCAGCCGTGGCAGTCGCGCACGACCCGCGCCCAGATCCAGGAGGAAAACGCCCGACCGGACGGCGTCATGGCCCCGACCCTCTACCCGCTCCTGCGCGGCCGCCGACTCGTCTGCACGCACGAGGCCGCCGAGCACTTTCACGAGATGCTCGCCACCGTCGGCACCCCGACCGAGCGCGAGCGAGGCCGCCTGCTCGTGCCGTACCACGCTGCCGAGCGGGACGCGACGCCGGCGGCTCTGCGCGCGCGCTTCGACGCGCTCTCCGAGCGACCCCCGCCGACCGACGTTCAGTTTCCCGTCGAGATCCTCTCGGCTGACGAGCGGTGGGACGTCGAGAGGGTGCGACACCTCGTGGAGGAAGGGGAGGACGGTGGGACCGACGGTGTTCACGGAGAGCAACGCCCGCGCCTGCCGCAGGTCGCGCTCGAGATTGTCTGCCGCGGGCTTCTCAAGAGCTCCAAGCTCAGCACGTATATGTACGGCTGGCACCGCGGCATCGTCACCGTCACCTCCAACAAAGAAATCCGTGCCCACATGAAGACCTGGGTCGAGGCCGGCCGCCGCTCCGACGACGACCGCGGGCCCCAGCTATACTGCGTCGAGGTGACGCGCAACCTGCTCGCCAAAAGCGCTCATCCGCCCCCGGGCTGGGTGTGTGCGGCCGATGCCACGGAAGGCTGAGGGCCGAGGCGGAAGAAGAAGAAAAAACGACAGAGGCGGAGATTGCGTAATGAGATTAATGAATTGATGGGCGCATTTACATAACAGCATTGGCGGCATGGCAAGCAAACGCATAGATTCGGCGTTCAAGAACACATTTGCATTCTGCACCATGTGGATAGAGCATGACTCTCATAATATATTCAGCTAATTTTACTCGTGCATTATAATCCGTGTTGCAGTCTGATCATATTTGTTCAGTCGTAAACCTCGTCGCTTAAGTAGGGTCAGAATCTTGAGAACTCAGATCCACACATCGTGGCTATTCAAGCGGCCGCAGTCGACGTGGCACATGCCATCTCAATGCTGGTGCTCGGCGCTATCGCCGTCTCCGTCGCAGTGAGCAGGATCGGCGCGAAAAAGTAGACCACTGGCGTCGACCACTCCAGCGCGCAACCGCCACAGTCGACAGACCTAGTTGCCGTCACCGTGGACGCGTACGATGTAAATGTGTGATTAGGGATCGACGGCTCAACAGCAGACTTCTTTGTGCAGGCCGGCCCGTCGCCATCGTTGGCAGGTAGAGCCGTGTGCACCTCCATCGGCGGCGCCTGGTAGTAGTGGCTGGTGCTCGCCTCGGCGACACGCTTGCCAAACGCTTCGGGTGTGCCGGTGCCGCCGCAGACGGGAATGGTCATCGTCGAGGCCGTGCTGGCCGTGACCGTCGTGGTGAAGAAGACGGCGGGTCCCGGGCCTAGCGGTAAGTAATTAATCTGGAGCGTGTCGCAGCCGCCGCAGTTGATCTTGTGCGTGACCGTGGCCGTGGAGGTCCAGACTGTGGACGTCGGGCCCCAGGTGAACGCTGGCGCGTGGAAGAGGTGCTTGGGGCAGCTCGTCGTCGAGCCGCTCCCAGAATGTCCGGGGGAAGACGCCGTAGTCGGGGTGGGATCCGGCCCGGGTGGCGGCGCCTCGAACTGGCCGTAGCGGAGAGGCTGAGCCGACGGTGGCTGCTTGCAGTAGGCTTTGGTCACCACAGCAGGCTCGGTTGCGACGACCGTCTTCACCACCATCGGGCTGGGGCCAGTCGGCTGCAGGTAGTTGACGAGCACCTTCTCGGTTTGCAGATGCGCGCAGCCGCTGCAGTCCACAGCCGCGGTGGACGTCGTGGTCGAGGCGTGCGCCGTGACCGTCCAGGTCGGCTGCCAAGTGGCTGGCGGGCGCGGCGCATTGCCGGTTGTGTACGTCGTCGAGGTACACTCACCAGCGAGCGAGCCGGTTTCGGGGATGATGGGTTTGGCCATTGCTGCACCGGCGCCCAAGATGACGAGGGGCAATGAAGCCCAGAATGCGCGCGTCATCTTGTTCGGCTCAATGTAGGAATATGCACGGAAGCAAGATAGACTGGGCGCAGCGTGTGTAGAGCTGCACGAAAGCAACGGCGGATGAAGTCAGGCAAGAAATGATTCTGAGAGATCGAGCGTTAGCAGGACGAACAGCTAATGTATGTTTTCCAGGTGAAAATCAGGCTTGTCTCAGAAAAGTGAGTCAATTCAGCGACGCTAGACAGGACGTTGGTGACACGGCAATTCTCCCTGCTTCCTTCCACGGAATGTACAAAGCATACCAGTGCGACGGCAACCGGATTTTCGTTCTATTCTTGGAAACTGACTCAAAAAATGCTAAAGAGGTGGTGCCACGAAGCAAGGTGGTTTGGAAAATGACTTTGAGCGCTGTCGCCAGATATTAAGCCTGGAAACATAGCAGAGTGTGGTATTTATGTTGTTCAACTCCATACCAAAGTACTCAAGATGCGGCTTTACTCGGCTCAACGAGCCGTGGCAACTTTGAAAATCAATATCTGCAGGAAAAAACGGCAAGAAAGCTCACATCGTATTACTTCTTACGTTCTACTATCGCAACTCACTTGCTGCTGCATGCAGAGCGGCGAGGCTCTGCCAGTTCGTGGGTGGAACAGTGGTCCGAGGAAGCACTATGCAATATTAACGACCCGATACGTTATAAGGGAATGCAACATGCATGCAGTAAGCAATGAAAAATTTTCAGGCACTTTTGTCAGTTGAGCGTACTAACGCTAATTATTTAACCATCCCTTTTCCAATGAAATTTGTCGAATATGCAATCGGCCACTATAATATCCGAGACCTCGTCTCAGAAAAATGAAGCTAGCACGCTCTAGACACGCACACACCTCGAACACATTGTCGCGCAAGGCAGTTCTTATCGTAATGAGATAATTGAAGAAAATTCGTACTATGGCCGCTGACGCCCAGGGACACACTAAGCGGGCTGTTCCTACAAAACTATGGCCAATTTCGCTACAATTTCAATAACGCTGGTAGCGCAGCGACACTATATTGACAGACCAGGACTTTTCAATTTATTAGGTTTTCTTTAACTTTCCTTTTGAGTAAATAGGCTCCTACGAGCCTTTAAAATGAAAGATCCGCCTATTTGTAGTTAGTCTTTTTTTCCTACTGTAATAATGTTAAGAGTGTCAACTATATACTGCCTTTTATGTACTCGAGTAGCCCTCCTCTTTACGCAGCTGCCATTGGCCATGCGCGTTTGTAAACGAGACTTTAGTTGTTTTCGCCGCCTCCCGTAAATGTTTATCTAGCTCTGGCTCTGACACCTTGGCCTCGTTACTCGTAGCGCTGCCTACGTTCTGGTACGCCACCGCCAGCGTCGACGACTTCCAGTCTGCGCCCCAGCGGCTTTTGTAGTTAACCACTACCACCGTCACGAAGAAGGCCATCTCCAGCACCAAGAGCGCGGCCAGAAAAATGAGCCACTTCCACTCAAAGATAATGCACGTTTCCTTCTCCCAAGTCACACCGCGGGCCACGCGCATTGCCTCGTCCTTGTCGCCAGGGTTGATGCGCATCTGGGCGCTAATTGATCGCGCCAGGCCTTGCGCAAAGTCGGTGACGTGCTGGAGGCTCATGTTGTTATGGTTCCAGAGATTTTCGATCCAAGGCTTGCCGTGGTACTCGCCTGGGTTACCAAATTGCAGCCTTTCATTGTCGTTGAAGAACCCGCTTGGCCCGATGAAATTCGCGATCGCACTGGCGGCCTCTTGCCGGATAGAGTACACGCATTCTGGTCGATGCCATGATTCCACCGGTAAACCTCTGGAAGAATCAATAACGTCCTGAGCCGCTAATGCGTATACCTTGACAGTATTAGTGTCTGTTCTCTGAGCAGTCCCCACGCAATCCTGCCATTTGCCGCCGCATAGAGTCTTGTTCAGAGCTAGCTGATAGCCGATAGGGTACGAGACCATATGGAGATCTTGCTCTTCAATCAGTTCTTCCGTATATATGCCATCCGTGAAGTTAGCGGCAAAGGTCTGAACACAGGGTAGTAAAGAAAACATGTAAGCGGCAGGCTTGATATCGGCGGAGGAGCCACAGGGGAGGTCTGTGCAACTGTTGTTCTTGTCCTGGACTCCCAAAAGCTGCACGTCGACGAGACTGGTGCGATTCCAGGGTCCTTCACCCTCGGGTAGAAATGAAGTGCTAGGAATCTTGTCCGAGTGGACACCAATCAATTCGCCAACCCCAATATTGATACCCCAAGACAGCGTGTAGTTCCAACCTAGCTCATTGCCAGCCCGGAGGTCCACAACTTGATCGGAAATATCCCAGCTCAAAACGCGCACGCCCAAGGTCGAGAATGTGGCGCCCTGGTCGCTGGGAAACGTACAATTGTTCGTTCGGCATGACACCGGGACACTGACCGATGAGTTCGCCGGCGGCTTGAGCACGCCCATATACGCAGCCAGGCTCATAGGTGGATCGAGGACGTAGCCACCCACTCCAGCGGTGCTATGCGGACCATGCGCAGCGTAGTTTATCGCCCTCGGTATGCTGGCATCGTTATCCACGGCACGCCAGCAGGGCTTTAACGTAACGCTGGCCTGGGAGAAAGGGTCTACGGCCAGTGCGACAAGGGCGAGGAACGCGCCGAAACTGGCCAGAAACGATTTGGGGCCGCGTTTGAACTGCTTGAGGATCATGAGAAAGGCGCCCCATGCCCCACGACTGGCTCTGTCGTAGAGGTCCATGTCGATAAGACTACGAGGCTGGCGCGAGAACCAAAGCCATTTCATCTGGCTGATTCCTTCAATTAAGTCAGAAAACCCGTACAATAAGTAGGTCAACGATCTTTAACTTTCTTACCTTCTGTTACTGGCATAGCCAGCGAACCCTTGAATAAAGCCGACAGGATGGCTACAATGGCGTTGATTGAGATTGGCAGCTTCCATTCCGTCGTTAAGCGGTTTTGGTATACAAGTAGAGTGATAACAATCGCCAAAAAGCTAAGAATGCTTATCAATAAGGAAACGAGTTCCCATTTCCACAGTGAAAGAACATGCGCTTTCCCATTGCGAGCTTTGGTGGGATACGCCCCTTTCTCGTCTGCAGCAGCTATGTCGACCGCCATCAAGAGCTTGGCGCTCGTTTCTGTGTCGAAGGATGGTAAGCGCCCGTGGGGAGCTTGAACTGGTTTTCGTCGAACACTAGGAGGAGATACTGGAGCTGCAGTTGGTCGCGCGCTGCCCATGCTGCTCGGTGAAGACGGAAAAGGAGTTGGGCGCGACATCGCTTTCTTTTGCCCAGATACCGACAAAGCAAAAATATCAAGAGATCATATAAACAGTTGATGCAAAGGAACAGGAACAGCCTTCCTCTACAACTTGGTTGGGAGTCATTATATAACTACAAAGCGGGGTGAAATGATCAGTTAGAATGGGCGGCAAAGGAAGGCTGTCAATTGGCCATGGTCTGAATCATATAAATAGCTAATGCAAGGGAAAAGAACAGCCCTCTTCTGCAAGTTCGCTGGAAATCATTTTATGCAATCGCAAGCGGGGTGAAATGGTCAGCTAGAATGGGCGGCAAAAGAAGGACGTCAATTGGCTAAAGTATAAGTTAAATAAAACTTATGCAGCAGCTAGGCCATTCTGAGCCGCACGCGCATATCTGCAGGGATGAGATTTGGGAATACTGGCAACAGGAAACCATGCCGAATTGGGAGAATCCGAGGCGAGGTATTCAGCGGAACATTCGATGAATTATCCTGCATCGGCGAGGCTGAATTCACAGTAGACGCTATAGCGCAAACCACTTCAGTCAGGAACCGCATTTATACATTATAATAGAAAGTACTTCTCACTTCTTCAACGCAGCAGGTTAACGCCTGGAAGAGACTTAAACTCAATTAAGATATTATTTATGAACCTGAAACACTCTACCTATTTCTTGCTTTTTAAGTGTGCTTACTGTAAATCTTCTGGGCCGCTCTGATGTGCGGTTTTCCAGCTACTGATCGGCAAGTCAGGCGCACCTCATAGTGGGTGTTGATATTATGAGCCCTGTATAACCAAGGTCCATCTCAAGTTATCCAGTCGTCTAACAAACTGCAAAACAAAATCTCCAAGATACTATATCATAGTCCTTTTAATATGTTTGTAACTGTAATAACCATTATACACACAAGCCTGTAGTAGTAATGTCGTAAACGCTGTGTAACAGGCGCTAACTGTCCGACCACGGGCGGCCTGAGCCGTGCCCACCAGGACAAGGCTCAGGTAGCACCCAACGGGTAGCTCTCGGATAATAAATCCGTAGTATTACACAACTTTTGTGGAATTATGGCCCGAGCGCTGTTGCTGGCAGCACCTGTATGTGGCGTAGCGGGTCGTTTCGCCGAAAGATTGCTGATTTATATTTCCATCAACACTAATAATTCTCGTACGGGCACTTAGGCCTTACTGATATTATCCGATCCGCATCATCGCCCTTTTCAGGTGCCATGTCGCCCTCGCCACCCATCAGCCGGGTCCAAGCCTATTGCTTTTCTGAAAGATTCCATCCTTTTGTTCACGGTGTCGGCGCAGATACGCACACGGTCTTGTGTACGATGTAGGGTGTCGTTTCGCTGGCGGAAGCCGTGATGTGCATAAGAGGACAGAATACAGCTGGGACCGTCTGAACACGAATGTGGTGACAGCCGTGACAATCAACAGAGGTAGTTGTCGTCACAGATGATGGATAACGGCGCACAGTGCCATCATACACACACTGCGGCCAATATGGCGGCGTCGGGAACATTGCCTGCGTGATGCTCAGCGTTGTGGTGCAGCTATCGGCTTGAGAAGGGCCAGATATAGCGTGAGCTCGGGCTACAGCCGCTGCCGGCATGATAGCAAGACCAAGCATTGTAAGAGAGGCGGCCATGCTGAGAAGATGCGGACGGTTTGGATAGATGAAGAAAGAAGCTATGTACGCGCGGACTTTTTGCGCAAGTGACAGTCTCGAGGGGCACTTCTCGTATATGTGGTTGAAAGTCAACTTGGAATGTAGCGTGGTTGTTCAAGACACTCCACATATCCCTCCACAGCCGCAGGGAAACTATATAACTAGCAGTGTCTTTCTTGTACGTAAAAAGCCGCAGGACAGCTTTTGAGTAAGACAGAAACGGTTCAAAGGCAGTAGCAAGGGATAGTTCGGCATTGCACTGTTTTGCAGCGCAGGCGCATTGCCGTTGCAGGAGCATTTTGTGCAAAAGTGCGCAAACTCACGCCACTCACCACCATATATCATATTTACCAGCCCGAGGTGGGATATAGATCCCCAAGCATGCTGATTTCTCGTCTTGACAATCTTGATCGTGGTCTAATTTCGAGCTGGGCTTTTATCTGCAGCCACGGACAGGAGAAGCGAAACCAAGAATCATCCACAATCGTACGTGCAAAAGCCCCTGGCGGCCACTTTCGCGTGCCAACGAGGCTAGAGAGCAGAATTCGGTGGCATCGCCGCACCTCGGCACCATTCATGAATGCTCGCGTTCACCCAAGGCATGGCGTCGGCTCGTCGAAGCAATCGTCCCAGGCCGCTTTACCCGATTTCCAGAAAATGATAAGCTTGTCCAGGCACAGGATCGGGCTGCACCGCGTGATCGGGTTGCTCCACACCCCCAGCATCGACTCCCTCACGAAATCGCGGTCCTGGGCGCTCCCGTCGTAGCCAAGCGACACGCCGGCCACGAGCAGGGACCAAGTGAGGTCGAGGCGGCTGTCAAAGGTGCCGCGGTACGGATACATCAGGTCCAGCAGCTTGCGTCGATGACAACTACGCACGTGATCGAACGCATGCACCGTCGGCGGGCGCAGCCGGCTGACGACGTCGGACCACGAGGCCACAGCCGAACGAGGCAGAGAGAGGATACCGTAGAGCAGGATAGCCTCTTGGTGGATTTGTGCGTGGGCGAGCAGCTCGCCTTCCGCGGCGGGATGCTTCTTGCCGCGGGCCCATTCCACGGCGTCAAAGCGAAGGATGTCGTTGAGCACGTCTCGTACGACTCTGTCCGGGGCAGAACGCATGTATGTGCCGTCTGCTCCTGCGCACCGCAGCTGCGATATACGTCGGAGAGTTTGCAGTAGCGGGATTGGAGTATCAAAATCTAGATGATCGCGGTGGCTGGCAAGCTTCACCATATCGTCATCCGTGTAAGCGTCAAACCCGCGGAGCTGCATGCTCGGGGGAGTGGTTGAATTGACGGCAATGGCAAACCTATTGGGGAACAATTCCAAGAATTAGCCCAACTTGAACGTGTAGCGGGTGGTAACATCTCATACTGAACTTACTTCAACATGGCCCACTGGGTCAAACTTAGCCGATGATAGCAGTTTCGCATCAAAGCTCGCACGCCACCCAAGTGCTGCACCAAGGCAAGGTAGCCAAGGGCGTGTAGACGCCACGCTGATGCATTCACTGCCAGGTCATAGAACACTAGACCGTATATGCGTCGAAGAAGCAGCTCGCTGTCGGTCTGGCATGTTATGGCGCCCTTCATACCGCCGTTAACCAAGGCGAGTAGTTGGCCGATCTGACGCGAGTAGACGGCCCACGCCCCGCTTATGGAAGGGTCTTCCTGTATCATCACCACCCTGCCCCAGGCTCTATAGGTGCAGTTTATACGATGGGTGCTGACTCGCATCAAAACGCTCCAGCCGGACGGGCCATGCCAATCTGGAATACTCAATTTCTTGGGTAGAGCCTGCCCCTTGAGTAGGGGTTGAATATGACTACACACTGCCGGGTGTTACTCGTGTTAGATTGGAGGAAGGAGGGCGAATAGACGACAAAAGCACAACATCTAGGTGTTGGCACGGTGACATACTGTATCGCACCGCCTCCATTTGTTCCCAATGTGGTGGTTCGGGCTCAGCATAGTGCTGGCCCCGGCCGACGCCTCGCCGACCCGGTCCTGCAGCAGTCGACTGCATGCGATTGAGGCTTTCCTGCAGAGACTCCAAGGAGTCAGCCCGTTGCGAGGCGGGGAGTAGGGTGTAGCCGCGACACTCGAAGCCACCCTTGGCACAGCGAAGACATGCTGGCCTGGCCTCGTCACACTTTACGCGACGAGCGCTACAAAGCAAGCAAAGAGCCTCGGCGTTAGCGAATCAGGCCATCCGAGCGGCACACAAGCGCAAGGGAGAAAGGGGAGGGGGGGTTGGCACAAACCGGCAGGTCAGGCAGCCCGTCCGCGCTCTGGTCGCCCATCGTCTCGGGCGCTTTGTGATCGTATGCTGGTCACCCACGCCATTGCTGCCCATGTCAGAGGGGCCAACGTAGTCAGATCCGAGCCTGACGGAAAGCGCCATGGCGGGCTAGGCAATGCATGCGTGGCTGGCGGTTCTTCTGATGTTGGTGGCGGTGATGGCACGGAAAGCTTTTGGACGGGCGTGGTTCCGGCCGCAGGCGACTTGACTAGATGTGCGGGGTAACATCTGCCACGCAGAGCATTTGTTAGTCATAGGACGATTGTGCTGATTAAAGGAAACAGCTATTCTATGGTGCGCCTGGCTCCTAGGTACACCCTTAAGGAGTGCCTCCCGCAAAAGGTAAAAAATGCGTACGAATTAACCCATCTAAAAATAAAAACCTTTAAAACTATTAGAATATTTTATAAGAGCTTTATTCACAATTAAAAAGACTGAAATTAAAGAAATCTTTAGAATTAAAAGTTAATTAAAACCAATAGGCTGCAGCTATACTGCAGCCTCGTACATCGTCCGTAAATTACCGCGAGTAGCCGGCTGCATCGTCGGCGAATTCGTTCCCATCAACCATCGGCGCCGGCACGTTGAGCTGTGACCACGCGCCATTCCACATCCAATCGTCACTCTCATCCCACGCCCAACCGCCATCCCAGCCCGCCATCAGTGCCTGCATTGTATCGTCTGCAACCAAATCCTGTCTTGGCATCTCTGTTTCCGTGGCGAGGATGCCGGCTTCCCGCGCCACCTCATTGAGCAGCGACAAGCCGGTTCGTGCAGCCTCCGTGGTGCGCCGGACCAGCAGCTCCATGGTGGCCGTCTTATCCATGCCTTGTTCTAGCGCATCGGCATGTGCAGCGCAAGCAGACAGGAAGCAGTAAGGCTTGGCCGTGAGCTCGCCTGCGCGCATTCTTCTCAGAGTCCAGTCCAGCGCGCTCTCCAAGCATGCGCGCAGATCCGAATGGCGTGCCGCTGGTAGGTAGCCAAGACCGCTGGAGCGGCCGCTCTTGTCATGGATGAGCTCCAGCGCCATAATGCACGAAGATTGCACAGAGATGTTCTTGAACATGCCGGTGCCATGGATCGTGAGCCGTTCGAAATCAGACAAGGAGCCGCTGGCCGGCCTGGGTTGTGAGAAACGCCACAGATCAGCAATCTTCAAGGCACCATCGAGACACATTTTGCGGGAGAAATAGAATCGTGGATCGTCAAAAGCTTCAAGCAAAACCGGATAGTGCAATGCATGGAAGCAACGGTATAATGTCACTTCAGCAAGCGAAATGTGAAAAGGATTGATTGAGATTGCTTGCTCGCGGTCAATTGATGCTGCAATTCTGTTCGTCACTGGATTTAGCGCGCCTATTGTCGTTGTAAACGAACGGCAGGCGTTTGTAAGGTCGGAGTTGAATTCAAGCGTTTTCTCATAGTCGATATTCGACCGAAAACCGTTGACATATTGAAGAAGCTTGAGACGCACGGGAAACGATTTAAAGATCTCCAGCGGCACTGACATTTGAGTAGCGATGCCTCCAGACGACGGGCGGCTCTCCACATCATCAATGATGTCGCTCAGTTGATCATCGTTCAGGTCGGCAGGCGGCAGAGTATCATAATCTTCGCAGGAGACCAAAGGCATACCACCAGCCTCGAACGAGTATTGCAAGTTCAGCTCTAGGATCGTAACCCACAGCCGCCGCCGCATCTCAGCCTTGTAAACCGGCATCTTGCCAAGATGGCTTGGGTCGCGATGAAGCCCCATATGCATGGCCGTTCGCAGCGCGGAGCCAGCCATGATCCAGGTAAGATCAGGAGAGACGCCGCAGACCATCTTCGCAAGCGATAACAAGCACAATATTTGAATGCCTGTCATTGTCATTTGAGCCTTCTCCGGAGGTTTAAAGAGCCAGATTTGAGCCTCGTGTATCCATTGGACAGCCCTAGACTTCAAAGTCGCGGTTCTTTCCCGCACACAGGATCCAAGCGCCATGCACAGTTGCATGAGAACCACAAAGGCGTCGGTAGCAGCCGACGGATTACTCCAATAGCTTGAATATTCTTTTTTGAATGTATCGACATGTACGACTCGAAAAACACCTTCGAAAGTTGCAAGGTATGCATTGACAAGATCGTCGCAGAGTTCCTGTGGCAAGCCATTCTTACCAACATCCAGCGATGACAGCGGTTGAATCTGGATAGATTTGATTTTCTGGCTGACACTCTTGCATTGGCACAATGTCTGAAACAATTCGCCTTGTGAACTCTCTTGGCTCCTGAGCATCGACAATTCCACAGGAAACTGATGGAAGATTAGTCTACGATGAAGAGACATGGACGGTGAAACGGTGTAGAAACGTACTGATGCCGCAATATTCATCCAGTGGCTTTGGCCGAGATAGCGATCTTTTGAGATGGCACTCTTCTCCAGGTTGCTTCCATTCTGATGTGGTCCAGCGACAATTGCGTTCGTAGTACGCAGTGCGCTGCTTCGCGTCTCCGGCTGGGCCATCCCTGAGCGCCTTGCGCCGCGAATAGCTGCCACATCCTGTGGCAGTGGAGCCGATGTGCTTTGGGAAGGCTCACCTAGCACCTCCGGCCTGGTTGCGCGTCTTGTCCTGGATTTGGGATTCTGCGTGGGGACATATGTGCAACTCTCGGTCCGGGACCTGACGCAGTGATTGCAGGGCTCCGCGCGGTCACACTTGATCTTGCGCCTGCGGCACTGCTCGCAAGATAGCGGTGGGCGACGACGTTTTTTTGATCCTGACTGTCCCACCTGTTCTGATTGCCGTGGCGATTGAGCCATGTGTGGAATGACGAGATGAATGTTCAAGGTTGTTTCGGCGTGGTCGCATCGCCTTGGTTGGCATCCTTGCTGTGTAACTCAGTGTGTGTCGCTGTCCTGGCATCCATGGGTGGCGCACTGGGGCGGTGGCCCTCCCCAAGCTGAGCTTGCCAGACGTACCCTAGACACTATTTATTAACACTTTTCTATTCGAGAAATTTATGAACTTATACTGTTGCTTTACGTATTATTTTGAACATTAAATCTTAACCCTTTTCTCGCTGAGAGCTCTTTTTATTACTTAAGAATGAGTTGCTATGGTTGTTGTGGCTTCAAGAGTCAGTCCGGCTCTAAAATCTGTCGTGCTCTATAAGTTTCCGGACAAACACTTCCTGCTCAGCTACATAATCTAGACTCTGGCTAGGGTCCACGAAGTTCACCATAAAGGGTTGATAAATTAACAACAAAAAAAAAGTAAATATTTCTGCATTGCATGTGAGGAGAAAGTCAAGCCGAGGCAACCGCAAGCTAAACACTCTCCGCCTCATTTGAAATACAGCATTAAACAAAGTTATCATTGTACACAGGCGGTTTAGCCGAGTAATCATTCTAGAACCCCCAAAAGCATAAAGGGATGCCGCTGGAAAAGTTCCTGTTCCGCAACAGACTCGCCAACATTCTGTTGACCATTATTCCTTGTCTCTATAAGCTACCCTACCTCCATGGTATCACTCCATTTTATCTTGGCCAAATTGTGTACCAGATGAAACGGCTTTAGAGCAGCAGTGCGAGAGGGTTCTCGATGACCTTCTTGAACTCACGAATCCATTCGGCGCCAACAGCACCGTCGACAACCTTGTGGTCAAAGCTGGCAGTGACAGTAATCTGGTCCTCCCACTCAACACCGGCGGAGCCGTCTTCGTTCTGGACGGGAACAGCAACCTTCTTGGTGGTGCCAACGGCGAGGATGGCAGCCTGGGGAGGGTTGATGACGGCGGTGAAGTGGTCAACAGCGTTGTTCATACCCATGTTGGAGATGGAGATGGTGCCGCCCTGGTACTCCTCGGGCTTGAGCTTGTTGTCACGGGCCTTCTTGGCGAGCTCCTTGACCTTGCTAGAGATGGACTCGAGTCCACGGCCCTCAACACCAGTGATAATGGGAGTAATGAGGCCGGTGGGAGTGGAGACGGCGACGGAGACGTCAACGGAGTTGAACTGGCGGATGGTCTCGCCGCGCCAGCTGGAGTTGACGGCAGGCACCTTCTTCGAGGCAATAGAGATGGCCTTGATGAGGAAATCGTTGACGGAGAGCTTGTACTTCCCCTCAGAAGAGCTGTTGAGAGCCTGGCGAAGCTTCAGCAGCTTGGAGACGGACAGAGAGCTGGTCACAAAGAAATGGGGGTTGCTCTGAACAGACTCTTGGAGGCGGCTGGCGATGACCTTGCGCATTCCGCTGACGGGAATATCTTCGTAGGCAGCGCCAGGAGCGGCGGCGGCGGGAGCGCTTCCGGCCTTCTTGACATCGTCCTCGGTGACTTGGCCAGCCTTGCCGGTGCCCTTGATGGACTCGATGCTGACACCGTTCTCTCTGGCCAGTCGGACGGCAGCCGGGCTAGCATTGGCAGTGCGGTCTAGAGCAGTCTGCAGCTTCTGGCCAGAAGAAGCATACTGCTCAGGCTCGGGGGCCGGGGAGCTGGACTCGGCGGGGGCCGGAGCCTCCGACTTGGTGTCGGCCTTGGGAGTAGCAGCCTGAGCATTGCCACCAGCATCTTCGATTGTGAACTTCTCGAACGCAGCGATATCGGTACCCTCTTCGACAAGGACGGCAATGGGCTGTGATTAGGTTAGCACGAAGCAGAAAGGCGGCGACAGGCCTCCAGGTGACGGGGCGAGGTGCTTACGCTGCCAACGGCGACATCCTTCTCGCCAGCCTCCTTGAGGATCTTGGCAATGACACCGTCTTCTTGGAACTCAAAGTCCATCTGTGCCTTGTCGGTCTCAATCTCGACGAGGACCTCACCCGGGCCAATGGAGTCGCCCGGCTTCTTCTGCCAGGCGCCCAGGTTGCCAGCCGTCATGGTCGGCGACAGGGCAGGCATCTTGATGACCTGATGGTCAGGAAAGGAGGCATAGCAGCGGACAACATGAGCTGCAAAACCATTGCGCAGGGCGCTGTGCGTAGGGGCGAGAACTCGCCTCCGGAGAGCGGCGCTGAGCATCTTGGGCGCGTGTGAAAATGGCTCGCAACGAGAGATGGTGAGACGGAAAATTTCCAGGGGCGAGATGTCGAGAACTACAGCGGTAGGTGCTCAGGACAAGGTTGGATGAGATCAATTGGCGCCCGAGTCAATACAGGAAGACGGGCGATGACCAAAGAACAGACGATGCGCTCGCGGGAATTGTTGGCAAGGAGGCTCAAGAGAGAGAATCAAAATCCTTGGGGTTCCAAGTCCAGTTTTTGCGTTGAGCTGTTGTCGCTAGCGGGAGCTTGGGGCCTAGGCCATGTTGGGATTAGCCCGGCGGACGGCTGCCGGCGCTCAGCGGTGCCTCAGCGGACTCTGCAGCCTACGGAGGGTCTCTGTTGGGCCAAGGCGGCACCTCGGATAATGCATGATACCACGTATGGTCATATCGGCGCACTGGCGGTGCGAGGCAGACACTTCGGATAGTGCATAAAGCTGCTTACATGCATATCGGGATGGACCACCCTGGCGCAGCAAATATTGCACCTAACCCAGAAGTTCTTACCTAATCTTCATTAGACCCGCACAGAAGCTTTTGAAGTGAAGCCCCCTGGGCGCCTGCGATAAGCACTCGGGTGCTGGTGCTGGACTTATTCGTTTGGTTTCGTGTCATCATCAGCCCGGCGCCGACGCCACAGCTCTCCTCAAACTGCGCCACAGCCAGACTGGTAGAGTGCGTGGGAATGAACTTGGTGAGCCATGGTATTATTCAAAGTGATTGTTGACTTGTACCAGTTTTTCATGTTATTTTCTTCTTGAAGAAGCTCCAAACTCGTCATTTCTATAAACGCATGTATTTTTCTGATTCTGCTTTATTTCGCACCTGTAAAACCACCATGTGCTACCAGGGCATGCTCCCGCGCAAGCCACTTGCTCTCGCGACCCTTGCGCCGCGTGTCCGGCAAGCCGCATGTCCCGGGGTTTCTCCTGTCACTGCCACATGCACCTTTGCGAGCCGCTGCGCTTTACACCAGCAGTAAACCTTAGCAACACTCCATCGCAGCCAATATCTTCCACCACATGACAGGCAGCCCTCGATAGCCGCACAGAAAGGAAGACAAACTGTGATTGCCATTGTGTACCAGCACACATCCTCATCCCGCCCGTTCTCCGATACAGGGGCTTTCCACCAGCTTGGCGAATGGCAGCGCAGTCTCCTGACGCTCCCCTATGAGCTCAATCAAGTTTGTGGTGTCCTCCCTGGACACCATTGCGGCCTCGAAAGATGCGCAACGAATCAAACAGTTGGGCGAGTCCGCAAAAACGGCACTCGATGCCATCAAAGAGCAGGAGCAGCTTCCCGACCCCGAAATCGTCTTTGCGCCGCTGCAGCTTGCAACCCGAACGAACAATTCGCAGCTCACCACCACAGCTCTCGACTGCATCGGCAAGCTGATATCCTACTCTTACTTCGCCACCGAAAACAAAGAAGAGCCTGCAGAAGGCGACGCCCAGCGTCCAAACCCGCTCATCGAACGCGCCATCGATACGATATGCGATTGTTTCCAGGGCGAAGCCACCGAGGTCGAAATCCAACTTCAAATTGTCAAATCCCTCTTGGCAGCTGTACTCAACGACAAGATTGTTGTGCATGGTGCTGGACTGCTGAAAGCCGTTCGACAAGTTTACAATGTGTTCCTGCTGTCGCGCAGCACCCCAAACCAGCAGGTTGCTCAGGGCACTTTGACCCAGATGGTAGGCACAGTCTTTGAACGTGTCAAGACACGGCTGCACATGAAGGAGGCTCGCTTGAACCTGGGAAACTTGAAGCACAGCTCGAGCAATGTCACCTTTGACCACCCTGACGGCGTCAATGAGGCTGAGGAAAATGACGACGGAGCCCACGCCGCAGAGGAGCTGTCGGAGCAACCTTCTGGTGCCAAGCTCACGCTCAAAGATCTCGAGCATCGCAAGAGCTTTGACGACTCTACACTCGGCGATGGACCTACTATGGTTACACATATCAAATCGTCCAAGAGCAACGGTGATTCGGGATCGTCTGGCAACGGAACGACTGGTGCCGATGATGAGGATGAGCTCGAGGCCGAAGACGAGGTTTACATCCGCGACGCCTACCTTGTCTTCAGATCATTCTGCAACCTATCCACCAAGGTTCTGCCACCCGATCAACTTTTTGATATCCGTGGACAGCCTATGCGATCAAAGCTCATTTCGCTTCATCTCATCCATACTGTCCTGAACAACAACATTTCTGTTTTCACATCGCCGCTTTGCACTATCAAGAACTCCAAAAGCAATGAACCGACCAGTTTCCTCCAGGCTATCAAATTCTACTTGTGCCTGAGCATTACGAGAAACGGCGCAAGCTCCGTTGACAAAGTCTTTGAAGTTTGTAGTGAGATCTTCTGGTTAATGCTGAAGTTTATGCGACCGCCATTCAAGAAAGAAATTGAGGTCATTCTGAACGAGATCTACCTGGCGCTCCTTTCGCAAAAAAATGCCCCCAACTCTCAGAAGCTCTATTTTATCACAATCCTCTATCGTCTCTGCGCGGATCCTAGGGCGCTCGTGGAAATCTATCTCAACTACGACTGCGAGCAAACAGTAGACAATATCTACCAAGCGATTATTGAAGATCTTTCCAAGTTCTCTACCGCTTCAGTCGCAGTTACCCCCGTTATTGAGCAGGCCTTTGAAGAGGCCCGGGCAAAGACGCAGGCGGCAAGTGAATGGCAGCTCAAAACCATTCTACCTCCACCCTTGACCGTGGCCCATATTCTCCCGCAGCCTGAGGCTGAGCCTGACTACCCGAAAGAATACGCCGTGAAGCGTATCGCCCTGGAGAGTCTTGTGGAGGCGTTAAAATCCTTGGTGAACTGGTCCGCATCGGTGCGCCCTGAAGCAAGAGTCGCTCGTGCTGAGAAAGATAGCAAAATTTCCACCGACGAGTTGCGCGCCTCGATTGATCCCGCTAGCCTAAGTGAGACTACTTCGCGCATGGAGACACCGATACCCCCGTCAACACCTGTACTTGATGATGATCCGGCTCAGCTGGAAAGGGAAAAGGCAAGGAAGACCGCGTTGACCAAGGCCATTCAGAAATTCAATTTCAAACCCAAGCACGGCATCAAAGCTCTCATTGCGGAAGGCTTCATTGCCAGCGACAACCCGGAGGATATCGCCAGATTCCTGCTCAAGGAGGACAAACTCGACAAGGCTCAAATTGGTGAATATCTGGGCGAAGGTGACCAAAAAAATATCGACATCATGCACGCCTTTGTGGATTCGATGGAATTTACCAAGCGCCGTTTTGTGGATGCACTTCGAGTGTTTTTACAATCATTCCGTTTGCCCGGTGAGGCGCAGAAGATTGATCGTTTCATGTTGAAATTTGCTGAACGCTACGTTCTGGGTAATCCGAATGCATTTGCCAACGCGGACACAGCATATGTACTTGCCTACTCTGTCATCCTCCTCAACACAGACCAGCACAGCAGCAAAATTGCAAAACGCATGACAAAAGAGGAATTCATCAAGAATAACCGAGGCATTAACGACAACGCCGATCTGCCGGATGAATATCTCAATGGAATATACGACGAAATTGCGAGCAATGAAATTGTCCTGACTAGCGAGCGCGCGGCCGCCGCAGCCGCCGGGAATGCACCTGGGCCTTCGACTGGGCTTGCTGCAGGTTTTGGAAATGCCTTTTCTAATGTTGGGCGTGATCTCCAAAGAGAAGCATACATGCAACAATCTGAAGAAATCTCCGTGCGATCCGAGCAGTTGTTTAAAAACCTGTTCAAGAGCCAGCGCCGCAACACTACCAAGACTGGCCCGAAATTTATCCCAGCTACCTCTTTCAAGCACGTCGGTTCCATGTTTGATGTAACGTGGATGTCGGTTTTTTCTGCGCTGTCATCCCAACTGCAAAAGGCTTCTAGCATCGAGGTGAGCAAGTTGTGTCTCGAGGGCATGAAGCTTGCCACTAAAATCGCCTGCACTTTTGAGCTGTCAACGCCGAGAGAAGCTTTCATCTCAGCGTTGAAGAACACCACCAACCTCAACAATCCTCAAGAGATGATGGCCAAGAATATTGAGGCTGTTAAGATTATTCTTGATCTCGGGCAAACGGAGGGCAATGTTCTTCGAGAGTCATGGAAGGACATACTGATGTGCATCAGTCAGTTGGATCGAGTCCAGCTTATATCGGGTGGTGTGGACGAAAGCGCTATCCCCGATGTTTCCAAAGCTCGTTTCATGCCACCACCAAGAACCGAAACATCGGACTCTCGAGCGTCCACATCATCGAGACCTCGCAACCGCCACCGGTCGGGAACCGGTTCCCGTGGATTCTCAAACGAGATTGCTTTAGAAAGTCGCTCCGACGAAGTGGTACGAGGCGTCGACCGAATTTTCACCAACACTGCCAATCTGTCGGGCGATGCCATGGTGCATTTCGCCAAAGCACTCACAGAGGTCAGCTGGGATGAAATCAGAGTTTCTGGCTCTAACGATTCCCCCCGTACATACAGCTTGCAGAAGATTGTGGAAATCAGCTACTACAACATGTATCGCGTCAGGTTTGAATGGAGCAACATCTGGGTAGTTCTGGGAGAGCATTTCAACCAAGTCGGCTGCCATAACAACATGAATATTGTCTTCTTCGCTCTAGATTCGCTACGTCAGCTGTCCATGCGCTTCATGGAGATCGAGGAGCTGGCTGGTTTCAAATTTCAGAAGGATTTCTTGAAGCCCTTTCAACATATACTTGCCAATTCGGACAACGTTACGGTCAAGGATCTGGTGCTGAGGTGCTTGATACAAATGATTCAAGCAAGAGGCGACAATATCCGGTCAGGATGGCGAACTATGTTTGGCGTCTTTACCGTTGCAGCTCGTGAAACGTCTGAGAGCATCGTGAACCTAGCCTATGAAAATGTTAGCCAAGTCTACAAGGACAAGTTTGGGGTAGTTGTGGCGCAGGGTGCCTTTACCGACCTCATCGTCTGCCTGACAGAATTTTCCAAGAATCTCAAGTTCCAGAAGAAGAGTCTGGCCGCTCTCGAGCTCTTGAAGTCGATAATCCCGAAGATGTTAAAAACACCCGAATGTCCCCTTTCACAGCAGCCCGAAAACCGCCAAGATACGAAAACAGGGGCGAAGTCTAGTACATCCGCGGAGGAGGGATACTGGTTTCCTGTCCTTTTTGCCTTCCACGACGTTCTGATGACTGGTGAGGATTTGGAGGTACGATCAAATGCCTTGGAATATTTCTTTGCCACCCTGATCAAATATGGTGGTGGTTTCACCCCCGAGTTTTGGGATATCCTCTGGCGCCAGCAGCTGTATCCTATCTTCATGGTTCTGAGATCTCGCCCTGAGATGGCCAACGTTCTGAACCATGAAGAACTGTCCGTCTGGCTGTCAACAACTATGATTCAGGCACTGAGAAACATGATCACGCTGTTCACTCACTACTTTGACTCACTAGAGTACATGCTCGACAGATTCTTGGAGCTGCTTGAACTTTGCATATGCCAAGAGAACGACACCATCTCTCGCATTGGTAGCAACTGCTTGCAGCAACTGATTCTGAAGAACGTCACCAAATTCACGCTAGAGCACTGGACAAAGATTGTCGGTGCGTTTTGCGAGCTTTTTGAGCGAACGACGGCTTATCAACTGTTCACGGCTGCGAATGCGGCGCCGCCCGCCGCTCTATCCATGCCATCCAATGGATTGGATTTTTCAGGTGGTCTCAGCCCAGGCGGTGAGCCGACGGCAGACGAAAAGTCTCTTAAAATCAACGGTGGTGATGAAAACGGGAGCATATCAGACAACGAGTCAATGAACAGACCAATCTCTCCACGACCCTTGGACGATGATACGCGGCGACCGTCGATTGGCGCAGGAAGCCAAGCTCCGCTAGAAGAGTTCAAGCCAGCATCCACATTACAGCAGCAGCCCGTCGTTGTGACGGCAGCAAGACGGCGCTTTTTCAACCGAATTATTTCACGCTGTGTTCTGCAGCTCCTCATGATCGAAACAGTCAACGAACTCTTCAGCAACGACACGGTATATGCTCATATCCCGTCCACTGAGTTGCTACGCCTAATGGCACTACTGAAGAGGTCGTTCCAATTTGCGAGACGGTTCAACGACGACAAGGAGCTTCGGATGAAGCTATGGCGGGAAGGCTTCATGAAGCAGCCGCCAAACCTCCTCAAGCAGGAGAGCGGAGCGGCTGCCACATACGTCTCTATCTTATTCCGCATGTTCGCCGATAACGCGCCAGAACGCCTAGAGAGCCGGCCAGATATCGAATCCGCCCTTGTTCCCCTATGCAAGGACATCATTACGGGATACTCTACACTGGTAGAGGAGAGCCAACAGCGAAACCTTGCCGCTTGGCGACCTGTCGTAGTCGATGTGCTTGAGGGTTACGCTACGTTCCCTGACGATGCATTCAAAACGCACCTCGGTGAATTTTACCCGCTTGCTGTGGAGTTACTCCGCAAGGACCTGTCTGCGGATCTTCGTGCCGCGCTGTTGACGGTGTTGCGTCGGGTAGGAGAGATTTCCCTGGGCATTGAAGGTATGGCAAGCGCGGCAGAAAAGAGACGGGAGAGTGTGGCCAGCGTCGTTTCCGAGGGAACAGGAGGCGACCAAGAGCAGGCCGCGCGCAAGATGCTGTAGTGGGCGCAGAGAATAATAGAACGAATACGACGTTGTGGTTAGGTTCAAAGATGAGAAAACATGACCCTGCGCGGATTTAATAGGTGTAGAAATTCAAGAGGTATCGACGCACATTCCCATCTACCGTGTAAATAACTTATTTAGAGAAACACGTGCTTATGTGACTCTAACAGCTAGCTTAGCAATTGGTCTATATACACCCGCAATGGCTCAGCTTCCTCCTCCACGGTACGATCCGGTAGACCAGCTAACGAGTCTTTGAGTTGCTCATCGTTGGCTGTGGCTGCTTTCACCAAGGAACGGGCGATACTTGGCGAAGCGACAGCCGCACTCTCTGTGACTCGCAGAACGCTGACAAGAGTCTCGAAAAAGTCTATGAGACTGAGATGCATAAGCACATCTGACTTATCCACCATGGCCAGCGCCGCCCACTGGAGCAGACCATGGCCAGTGGAGCGAGCCAGGCTTTGGGGCAGAGGAATAAGATCCGGAAACTCTGTGTTGGTTATGGCGCGTAAATTAATGGTCGCAAGGCGCGGCAGCAGGCGCAGCAGGCGTCCCTGCGAGATGGAAACTTCGCGCTCCGTCCTCGATGGGCTGCCTTGATCTCTCGCGACAGAGGAAGGGCGGCAGAGCTCAGGGATGATACCAAACACTTGCTCGCTGCCAAAAAGCATGTGCCAGAGACGGCCATGGCCAGGTACGTGGCGCTTGACGAGCTCCGTGCCGTTAGACCCCTCGCCTGCGCCCCGGCTCTCGTCGGGGGCGACGTCGCAGTCTGTTTGCAGCAAATCACCCAGGACCCTGGCTGCGCGCTCCCCAACACCAACATCCTGCGCGTCCAGCCAGCGGGTGACGAGCGCGTCGAAAAGCTCGGGAAGCGTGCTGAGGATGGCGGCTTCGGCGGGCGAGCGCGCGGCCTTGTGCAGGATGGCGAGGGCGAGCAGGTTTGCCCCGGGGAGCGGCGAGCCGAGCGCCGAGAGGATGGAAGGCGAATCGGCAATGGCGAGAATGCGACTGAAGGCGAGAGGAGACAGCAGCTTGATGGTCATGGAGAGCAGCGGGCTCGGGTCCTGCGTGGTGACGTGCAAGATCTGCGTCAGAGGGACCAGGACCGTGGGAAGCAGGGGAGGAATATTGGCCTCTGCAGGCATTCGTGGTCAGCCATGGTGGGCAGCACAATATATTTCGTCACACGGGCTGATGGCATTCCTCACCTGTAAGCTGTAGCTCAACTTCGTCAAAGAGCCGAGCATTGATGGGAGTGTCGGGGTTGCTGCCAAGCTCTCCCAGATGCGCGTGCAGCTCATCGAGCCGCGAAATGGGAACGTTGTTCATGGCAAAGTCGGGGACAACTCTTTCGCTTGCCATGATTTCATCTACTCGATAGCAAACATGAAACAGCTCGAGGTAGAATGGGCGAAGAGTCAAGCTGCGCACTCTCTTCTGCCTAGGTGCGTGCCTAGGTATAAGAGTGTACCTAGATTAGTACTAGTAGGCCACAGCCAGTGAAAGCGTGGGGCTTTCAAGGTGGCATGTATTACCTCAGTGGCTACCTGGGTACCGACGTATGGGCACAAATAGCGGACCCCATTCCGCTTCCAGATTCCCCCCCACCAGCAGTCACTTTCAACGCTCAATGACTGGGTTCAGGCGGCAGAAAAAAAAGTCGTTGACCAGCCGTCTCTACAGAGTTGGTCCGCGACGCGCCGTTTTACTCACCACGGTCTGCTGTCATTTTACATATTCCAGGAGCCTTTCAGAAGCAACTCTTGGTCTGTATACCCGTTCATCACGGTCCGCGCCCGCATTGACCGGCACGGGCACGACCAGGAATGTCTAGAGGCGGCGGGCGAGGCGGCGGACGAGGTGGCCGTGGAGGAGGCCGCGGTGGTCGACCAAATGTGCCGTGGGACACGGGTGACGAGCCCGATGCAAGACCATCGGAACTCTTTCCAGTAAGTGGCTACCGCTACCATATCCAAAGTAGAGGGTCTCATCTGCGAGCTGCACTTTGACCCGTTGCTGTCTTGTTGCTAATCGAGACCTGTGTCACTAGCCATACTCGGTTCCCACACCTCGTAGCTTGACGGTCGCCGAATCGAACAGCGTTAATTACATGCTTTTATTGCGCCATCAGATACACTCTTCACCTCTATACACCTCGAAAAGAACATCACTCACCGATCCGACCGCGCCACGCAAAACTTATGGCCAGGCGCAGATGAATGCCGTGTACGGCGTCAAGAACAAGGCCTCACTGGATCCGTTCACGTCCATGCCAACATACTCGCAAAAGTTTGTACGGGAGGAGCGCGCGCTGCCAGACTGGTCGGGCCGTCCGGTCTGCCGCGAGCTGTTCCCCAAGGAGCTGCTCGAGACGGTCGACGGGGGTGCCGGCGCCGACGGCCCGCGAAAGAAGCGAAAACTGGAGCTTTCACGCGTAAGCGCCCTGCCCAATGCCGAGGAGGCGTTCGGCATGCCTTCCCTCACAGGCGATGGGGATGCCGAGGGCGAAGACGGCGACAATGTGACGAATGGCCAGACTCTGCTCGACAAACTCGAGGCGCTTCGTGACGAAGAAGGTGATGAGGTTGAGGGCGATGAGGAAGAAGCACCAGAGGAAGATGAAGAAGACGAAATTTACGACGATGAAGATGCAGGTGATTATGATGCAGAGCAATTCTTCGACAATGGTGAGGACTTTGGAGATGAATACGGAGACGGCGATGACGGTGGCGAGGGGACCTATTGACGATCAAGTTGCTTGCCTCCTTCTGCTAGTGTTCTGGTCGAGTTTTTTTTGTTTTGTTTTCTTTGTACATTGCGGGTTATGCTGCATATGCAGTGTTGGGGACAGCATTCATCGTTGGAAACAAAAGGTCGAAATTGGCAACTTTTGGCCACATGTTGTATATAGCGGCAAGACTTGGAAGCCTGCATGTGCCAAATGCAGCCGGGGCTTTATTTATCGCTGTGATAGCGTCGTTCTTAGTAGTTGAATATTTTACTTCTGAGCGATTCAATATATGAAAAGCGCCAGCCCTGTCCCAGTACGAAAAAGAAGTCATATCATTAAATCGGCAATTCTGGCTGCATCAGGGCAGCAGTGCGACTGTAGCACCTAGGCATTGCATTGTCCAAATGGTACTTCTATAAACAGCAAATCATTACATGGTCCCATTTTAGTGTTGATAGTCGATGCTACAGCCTAATTTCTTTCCTCATCAAAGCTTATAGAAACAGGCGTATAGCTGAATTCTTTTTCCACCGTCCGATGTCCTGAATGGTGCCCTCCAGTGTGCCCAGTTGCTCTCAGTTTGACGCATATAGACCACTGTCAATGAAGCCGGCTTGAAGTCGCGATAACCGCTCCCGCGTGTCTGCTATCTGTCCTGCCTGGGCAACAATAGCGTTGCCGGTTTCTCGCAGAGCAGAAAGCACCTGGTTAAGTTGGTCTTGAACGCCGCCGCCATTTCCATTGACAGTGGCATTGCGATCCCGGAAGCTTCGGATCTGTTCATACAGCCCATTCTCAACTCCAGGCATATCACGCTCAATCTCTCCCCGGTACTCATCCAAGCGCTTTTTATACTTTTCCACGTCGTCGCAGATACGGTTAAAGTATGTAATGAGATCCTGAGCGTTTACGTGCGCAGACGACGCGTCGGCATCGTTGGGCCCGGCAGACGGGCCGGAGCCGGCGAAGAGACCCGTTTGGTGGTAGTGACTGGGCAGCTTGAGGTTATCTGCGGCTTTGAAAGACAACTGTGCGTCTCCAATGTTTTTCTTAGTCACATCCTGCAAGCTCTTGACGGTCTGAATGTCGCGGTTGAGAGCTTCTTGAACCATGCGAAATTTCGACTCGACATACTTGACGTCGTTCCCAAGTTGCTGAATATCTCTTTCGTGCTGAGGCATAAACTCGCCAATTTCGTCTCTCATCTTGATGACGCGTTGAATGCCTTTATCTATAAGTGCAACTTCGTCTTGGATCGGCTGGGCAAGGTCGTCGAACCGTGATCGCGGTCGTAGATTGTCGTAGTTGATCTGGACGGCGGGAACTTGGGCTGCAGCTTGCGCTGGTTGCTGACTTTGACCACTGAAAGCATTAGATATCCGGATTGTCACCAAATCGACAGAGAAGTTACTTACAAAAGTCCACCAGCTGGCTGCGCTTGTGACTGTCCAAATGCCGACGTTCCCGTCGCGGCTGCTGCTTGCTGGGTGTTGCCGAAGAGGCCCGTTCCTGCTGGGGCTGTCTGCTGCGTCGTTGCATTGCCAGCACCGAATAGGCCCGTGTTTGTTGAGTTTGTTGTGTTCGTCGTAGGTTGCGCAGCAGTGCCCCCAAACAGGCCACCAGCTGGTTTTGGCTGTGACGGCGCATTACCAAAGAGACCACCAGACGCCGGTGCTGTCTGTCCTTGCTGTTGTGTTGCAGAAGCTGTCGTCGCCGTGCTGTTACCAAAAAGTCCACCGCTTGCGGGCGTCTGTGCTGTTGTCGATGCCCCAAACAGGCCAGTCTTTGGCTGTGCACCAGCGGCGCCAAAAAGTCCTCCCGTTGTCGCCATTGCGCCCGTCACGGAACTGGGATTTGTATTTGCTGCGGCGGATCCAAAAAGTCCGCCGGTTGATTGAGCTTGATTTGAAGGGGCGCTGGATTGCGACGGCGCAAATTCAGACGGTCAGCATATTCGTTGCAATGCGCAAACGATCAAGAGGGAGGTTGGACAAGCCAGAAATCTTTTGTGGTTACTACCAACTAGGTGGTAGCGCGTCTGCTGCGGGACTCCTCTGGGTACTCAGGCTACCTACAGTGAGTTTGCCGTGCTGGTGTTGATTGTTAGACCGCCCGGGCCACTGGCTGAGCGAGCCAAAGACATGGTTTAATCTGGTGCAGAAACTGAAAACCCGCGTTTGATCCGAAGCCAAACTTTTGGAGGGAAGCGAATTGACCACAACAGCTGTGGAACTCGTCGCAATAATAACAAGATACCTAGGTAGCCTGCGGCATGTACCCGTGCTGCAGTGGCACGTTTTAGGTACCTACGTAGTACCTAGGGAGGTACTGACCTCAGCTAGGCACACGCTAAAGTTACGGGGCTCTCTGCGCGATTGCCGGAGAAACAACGGATCCGAAGAATACACGAGCAAGCTCCAGCAAGCGCAACTGCAGCAATCCGAGCCCCAAAGAAGCCATCGCAATTCCACCAAAGTCACTGTAATATCTCTGCGTCTTTCTACCACCTACCGACACTACACAAGATGGAAATGGATGAAGATGATGACATCTACGTGCCCGAGGAGCCCCAAGAAGAGTCGCACCAGACTCAGCAGCCCGTCAACATGACAGCCACCGAGGACCTCGAGGAAGGCGAAGAAGAAGACGAAAGCGGCGCAATGGACGAGGACGACGATGATTCCGTGAGTAAATGCATCATACAGTTATGATGAACAGTGTCTAATCGCCACGGCAGGATATCGACATCATCACAGAGCGAAAAGATGGGACTACAGCGGCGCCGCCAACGTGAGCCTCGTACCACATGCAAAGAAAAACACGGCCACGATATTAATGCCTCAACTGCAGCCAAGCAAAATACAGCGATATTCGAAATATACCACAGCGTTCCGGCGCAAACGACAGCCCTGCAAAGCCTGCATCAGCTGCACCCGCAAAAGCCGACACCGAAATAACATCGGCAAGCAAACTGTCTGTTTCTGCGCCAAGCGCGGACCAGGCATCGGCGGCTGCGTCGAAATCGACTGTCGATATAAATGCAAATCCTATATATGCCCAAGTTGGCAAGCCCATAACGCAGGTTAACATTGATGAAGGTGGGGATCTTGCAAGCAATTATTCGAGCAATAACTCGAGCATGAGCTAATCCTGCATAGATTTACAAGACAATGAAAAACCATGGCGCAAGCCTGGTACGGACATAAGCGACTATTTCAATTACGGCTTTGACGAGTTCACGTGGGCCTTGTATGCCGCGAAACAAGAATCTGTTCGGGGTGAATTCGGCGCCGACGCTTTCGCTGTTAATAACAAGAAGATGATGGACGACTTCAATAACATGATGATGATGGGAGGTATGGGTATGAATGGTAACAGCAACACTGGAACATCCTCTATGCCTGGCATGGACGGTATGCCGCCCGAGATGCAGCAAATGATGCAACAGATGATGGCATCTGGTATGGACCCTTCGCAAATGGACATGAGTCAGATTAGCACCATGTTTTCCGGTATGCAAAATGCAGGCGGCGCAACTGGCGGCACGGCACAGGGCGGCTCTAGCCAAAATTTTGGGGGCGGCTATGGTGGCAACCAAGGCGCATACGGAGGTTATAACCAGGGCGCAGGGCGTGGTCGACGAGGAAGATGGTAGTCTAGGCGCGGTCAGTTTTGCAGACGTAGGCGCTTTCAGCCAGCGAGGCTGGTAAACAATTGGTCCGATAGACACGTTACTTTGTACAATAAAATCTCAAAAAGGCCGGTGGTGCTATATCAATCTTTCAAGCATTCAAAGATGTTTGGTGTTCATAGAAGCCGTGCATTTAACTCTTGGCTCCCCGGCCGATCATGTGTCTGCGGGACCAGACAGATTTGTCGCAATCCGGTGCCACCCAGCCTTCGCACTCGTGGCCAGGCTGGTGGTGTTGATGAGACAACCCCCACTGTAGCTATGCAGTTCGGTTGACCTTGGCCCGTGGACAGACGAGGTCCCAGTAGTTATAGTAGGATGAAAAAGGATAAGAGGTGCTCCAGCGAGACAAGGCCAGTTGAAACCACGTGCGTAACCAAATCCAGTGCTAAGCAAGGCGCATGGAGGCGATCTGTTCCGATCTGCAAAGGTGGTCCCACGAAGCAGTTGTCAGGCACATCAGATCAGATGCGCTCCACTGCTGCCGCTTCAACGGCGCAACTGGGCGTAGAAGAGTGCCCAGAGAAGCTTGTCACGCGGCGACACTGTTCAAGAATGCTGCAACCAGGACGTGCTTACATAAAAAAGCTCACAGCCAGTGTCATAAGCCACAGTCGACTTCTTTGTCATGGTACGTGCAAGTAACTAACTAATGTGCCCGCGTAATATTGAACAGGAGTAAGAGTGGCCGCAGTCCTAAAGGAGTATAGCTACCAAAAGTGTGTTATGTGTTGTGGCACGGAGTTACCAAAAGTTCAAGTACCATCTGCCACTAGTTCACGAAGCTAGTGGATTCTGTCAGCCTGTAACTTGGGTAGCGTGATGTCCAAGTTCCTTCATCCTATATTTGAAACTGCCGAGACTTCATTGATTTATGAAATAATATGCTCAACTCACTGGCAATTGCCACAAAGGGATAGATTTCGAGCAAGTGCCGCATCGCTCACAATGCGCAATTCCGCCTCTAGGCACTGACGGCAAAGTAGTCGTTACTTCGACTTGCCTAAAATGGCATGTGCTTCCTCGCTTACCGCAACATTGTGGATGTCGAGGGGAACTCCGGCATGGCGCCCAAACCAACCCCAGAAAAGTATGGCGTGCGGAACATGGCAGGGCAACGCCGGGGTCTTACCAGAGTAGCACCTGTTCGAGGGTTAAACCTTGCTCACTTTGGAAGTTTGCAAGCATCATTCTCCAGAATACACCAATCAAGCCCCGGCAGCAATAGATAGCTGTCGCAGCGAGGCACACTTCCTCTGGCGCAAGCAGTAATTCTGTTGTTTCTGCCTCGTGCAAGTGCCATCTCTCGTAGAAAGATGATATACCGGGTGACGAGTGGCCGAAAGACAACAAAGTGTGCAATAAATGTAACCATCCGGGTGTTGCATTGGAAAGAAAGGCCGAGGCCACCATCACGACGGGGCGTGATGTCCCGTGCTGCGGTAGCGTGTGATAGGAGCTGCTGAATATAAATACCTTCCAATTCGGGACAAAGCAGCATCCGCGTAAGCAGTGATAGAACAGAGCGGTTCCATCGCCAGAGGGAATATAAATAAGGTCATGAAACCTAACAAGTCTCCTTCGAAGCAGCACTGCAAGGCAGCATTGACAGCACCGTTTTCACCAGCTCAACTATCTATCCACCATGCGCTGGCAATTGTTGAACGCAGTTGCAGCGACGGTTCTCACCTCGACAGCAACTGCCAGTTATGTCCATGATCAAGGTCTTCCTGTGGAAAAGACTGTCACCCTCCCAGACGGACAGATTATTGATTGGGTTAAAAAGGACATACAAGGAGAGGTTGCGCAGCCTCCTGCTGCTTTGAGTCACGCCAAGACGTTTAAGAAACTCAATCTCAGCCCCTTCAACGAGACTACGCAAGGTCCTCCTGGCACAGTGCCCATCCCTCGCAGCAACGGCGGACTTCCTATCACGAAAGTTGCTCCCCCACACGGAAGCAGCAGAGTCAAGGCCCGCCAATATGCAAACCAGCACTGGTACTCGTCATCTTCGCAGTCAGCAAACAGCCACGGTTCTTCAGCTGCTTTAAGCATGTTTAAGGCGTATGTTGCGAACAACAATGATTTCTCGCTGCTTCAGACCGCCGTTGTTCATCTGGACGTACCCAACGTTGGAATCCAGACCGTCGAGGCTGGCTGGATCAACTACCCTGCCCAGACTGGGAACCCCCATCTATTTTCTTTCTACACTACCAACGCCTACCAAGGCTACGGCGACAATGTGTGTGGTTGGAACACTGAGTACCGTGGATGGGTGCAATACGATAATCAATACTACCCGGGCATGGAACTGTCGCCCCTGTCCGTTGTCGGTGGCGACCAGCACAATCTGCAAATCCAGTACAAGCTTGACGGCGGTAACTGGTGGCTGGCAGTCAACGGCAAGTGGGTTGGCTACTACCCGGCCAGCATGTTTGTCACGCGAGGCAACAGCGCTGGCGTGACACTGGCCGACCATGCCAATGCCGTGGACTGGTACGGAGAGATTTATCAGAGCGAAAACTCCATGACCACCACGGACATGGGCAGTGGCCACTTTGCCGCCGAAGGCTATGGCAAGGCTGCCTATATTCGCAATATCCTCATCACCGGCACCGATGATCGTGACAGCGACTACGACGGCAGCGCCGGCGTCGTTGTTAGCGACACCAACCGCTACACGATCGATACCCATTTCAGATCTGGGACATCTTGGGGTAGCTACTTCTTCCTTGGCGGCCCGGGAGCTGGTGGTGTTATTGGTGGCTGAAAGTCTGTCTTGATGATCAAACGTAATGCGATATTGACTCTCTAAGCACATAGTTTTATATACTGTACATAGCACTAAACGTTTAAAATACGCTAGAAACTACGCTCAAAATTTCTGTATAAGCTAAATCTTCATTTTCAACCGAAGCAAGCGAAATGCTTTGCAGATGTATGTACTGCCGATCGACTTCGCCTCAGCCATCGTTTCATCGCTGCGATCGTTTGGCTCAACCATTAGGTGGCGCTAATACTGAATTTGACAATATATGTAGCTCAACAGTATTTAAACAATCTCTCAATCTGCAGTATCAACGTATGCTCGCTCAACGTATGCTCGCTCAATTTCAAGTAAGTGGCATATTGCTGATTCAGCGGACGGCATGCGCCAACCCAGACGAGCATCCGGCCGGATGACCTTGGCTTGAACCTCGGGGGTGTCAGCTGCTGACTAGGACGAGAATCCTGTAATCTTCATTTTCAACCTTCTAATAGTAAGTTAAAATTCGGCACCGCAATCGCAGCTCATTGAGTCTTTTGGTGCACTAGGAGCCATGGAGTCATCAGAATCATACGGCGCAATCAAGCGCGCCAACCATCTAGTGCCAGCACATATCCGTCCACCAGTCTACTATGCCATTTTCTTCGACCGCGCACCACAAACGGTTGATGACTCCAACCAAATTATGTGCTAGTTGTGATTCGGAAGCAACTGATTAGCGGCAAATAATAGCGGGTCGCCGACTAAGATTTCACCGAGATACATGCCCGAAGTTGTCCAGCCCGCATTGCACGGCTGCTGCCTCTATAAGCCACCAGGGCCAAGACGGAGCATATTGTTATGTCCTTGGGATTGGTGTCTGTGAAGCCAATGAGACGCAAAGTCCCATGTATAGCGCATGAATAGAACGCCCTCTGTAGGTGTGTTTGGCGCCTCGGAGCGGCCCATACCCCCCGTGCCCCCCCTACAGTAGTGCTCAGGTGGTGTCGCGAAGGACTTTTCTGCGTACTGTGTTGTCTCAAACTTGGGGTCATGCATACAATGGGAGGAAGAAGTACTTGATGCGGCCAGCCAGGAAAGATGTGAAGAATGCGCCGGGAGGAGATTGGTGCACCGTCGTGACCAGATTTTACACAAAGTAACGAGGCTAAGCCAAGGCACAGGATCTATGCCGAGTGACATGGTCCAGCCACCTGCCGCCGCTAATCAGGAGCGATGGAGCTTTAGCTCTGACCACCAGACCACGCGGGCGCCAGCGCCACATACCAGTAGAGGATGACAGGCTCGTGGTCACAATCGTGCTGATTTACCCCACAGTCAAGGGAAGCTCAGCTTCCCAGTTTGGCAGGTTAAATTGCTCGATGAAGCAAGTGCGTCCTCCCCCGGCACGCTTTTGTAGCAACACTAACCCGCACTGGGTAACGTTACTCCATGCGATGGATCATCCCCAAATCTCGCAACGCTTCACGTCCATCGGACTGGCGTTTTTCGTGCACTGTCTGTCAGGCACAGCGGCACTTCGGGTCTCCAAATCTGCACTTACTATCTTGGCTCCGCGCTTTCAGTTGTGGAGCATACACAAGTAGTTACTCTGTATACTTGAGACCATCAGCTGGTGCGGAACCCCAGAGTCGCTCCACCTGCTGGCTTCTTTTGTATGAAGAGCGACATTGACTCTGTCACGGTTGCACTGCGTGATCGGACCCCTCACCTAATTAATGCCACCTTAGACATTCAGGAAGGTCGTTTACTAGCGGTCTGCCAGACATACACGCCCTCACACGTGGGGGATATGTAAATTCAGGCACATGTTAGCGGGAAGCTCCACTCCTGTCAGCACAAGGTTCCCTCCCGACTTGTCCGTGCATGGACGCGTATTACTGTTTTGGTAAAGTTGAGATTACTGGTATCAACGCTTGAAGAAGAACCAATCTAGCTGTAATTGTGTCCCGGGGCGCAAACCCTCGCACAAATGTGTTGTGATGAAGATATTTTATCACTTTGCTTTACTGAAAAACCTACTGTTACTCCCAAAGAACAGACGGCACGGAGACCGTTGGAACGATAGCTAAGTAAACGATTTCACACCATAGGCCTCGGTCTGCTCTCAATCTCAAAGCAACTGATTAAGCCCGCAAGTAGTAACTACTAGTGTGGTAGCATCGCCCAGATAGTCCCCAACCATGACTTGCCCCCACAAGGAAGGCAAGAGGTGTGCCCAATGGTGGTTTCAAAAATGACCGATACAGAAATTACTCCGTCTACCATGGAGCTCGATTCGATTTTGAACATGGTAGCAGCCTAACCACCACAATGTCATAGTTTCTAAGCCACAACCCATACAAGCTGTTCAACGTCACATACAACTAACCCGGACCGAAATTAGGGGCATGCGACCCGCTCCACGTTCTATGCTACCATCATCCATCAACGGCACTGGAATGCCGTTGTCTGGAATGAAGGTATATAGCCCGTCAATCCCTTCGTTGTCAACAGTGTCGATCTCTCTCTTAATCAACCACATCAAAGTATCCGGTAGTCAAACCACGCCTGAGAAAAAAAACCAAGGATAGTGAATCTCTGCTCAACTTGTCACAAAAATGGTGTCTTCGTCATCGGTGGCCAGCGTTGCCAACCTGCTAGCGATGCTTCCCGTCGCAATGGCAGCCTTCAACCCAGGTTCTAACAAGAACATTGCGGTTTATTGGGGTAATTGAACCTGAATCACCTCAAGAGATGGTAGTAGCCCTAACCTTATGACCAGGTCAAAACTCATACAATCAGGGCAGTGGCCCTCTCGCCCAACAGCGTCTTGGCACCTATTGCCAAAGTGAGTCCTCTCATTGCCGAGTCTGGAGAGATACAAGACGCTAACACATGCTTCCCACCTCATCTAGACACCGACCTTAGCGTAGGACCATCTTGACAAAGCATCAAATGACTCTAGCGTGGCGCTAACCTGAGGTAGATTATTCCGCTCGCGTTTATGAATGGCATTACTCCTGCAATCACCAACTTTGCAAACGCAGGCGACAACTGCACGGCATTCCCTGACAATGGCAATGTCCTGAGCTGCCCCCAGATCGAGTAAGCATCGTGCAGTGGGAGGGTATAATGGCTAAGAGCGCTATCGCTAACGAACCCACGCAGGGAGGACATCAAGAGTTGCCAGAGCAAGTACGGCAAAACAATCTCGCTGTCTCTTGGCGGAGCCACTTACTCTCAGGGCGGTTGGTCCAGCTCCAGTGCTGCCGAAAGTGCCGCACAGATGGTCTGGGACATGTTCGGCCCCGTGCAGTCAGGAAAGAACGTTGACCGACCCTTTGGCAGCGCTGTCGTGGACGGATTCGACTTTGACTTTGAGAGCAGCGCCAACAACCTTCCTGCATTTGGTGCAAAACTCCGCAGCCTCATGGACTCTGCTGGAGGCAAAAAGTACTACCTGTCCGCAGCTCCCCAGTGTGTCTTCCCCGACGCTGCGGTTGGTGCCGCTCTTGACGCCGTCGCATTCGACTTTGTCATGATTCAGTTCTACAACAACTGGTGTGGAGTGTCCAACTTCCAGGAGGGTGCCAGCTCCCAGAACGCCTTCAACTTTGATGTCTGGGACAAGTGGGCAAAGGGCAGCAAGAACCCCAACGTGAAGCTGCTTCTCGGCATCCCTGCGGCGCCTGGCGCTGGCGGTGGATACACGAGCGGCTCCAAGCTCAAGGCCGCCATCAACTACTCGCAGAAGTACTCTAGCTTCGGCGGCGTCATGCTGTGGGATATGTCGCAGCTCTACTCCAACAATGGCTTCCTCGGTGAGGTGCTCTCTGACATTTCTGGCGGCCCAGCCACGACGCAGCCTCCCAGCACCACGACGCAGCCTCCCGGCACCACGACGCAGCCTCCCGGCACCACGACCACATGCACCAGCACCACGACCCCGGCTAGCACCAGCACCCCCCCTCCCACCAGCGGTGGACTTGATCAGTACGCGCAGTGCGGTGGACAAGGCTACAGCGGCCCGACGGTATGCAAGGCTCCTTACACCTGCGTGAAGCAGAGTGAGTGGTGGTCGTCCTGCAAATAAATCGCAAGGTCGCAAGGCATTGCGATGCCCGAGATTTATTCACGTACATATTATCATTGAGTTTCTCAGAATGTAAATACATTTTTATATCAACGATTTATCCTGTTAAAAGCAGAGCTACACATTGAAGGTAGCGACCGATGACGGCGGTCTAGCAAGAACTCCGCACGTGACTTGACACAGTCTCCCTGTACATTGTCAGTACGTGATATACAGGCAGCCGATGGGGAAACCCAAGAAAAAAAGGGAGATTCTGGAGTTATTTGCTTAAGAGTATCTGCAAACTGCATCAGTCGTCCCATAATACAAGCGCAGATCGCAGGGGCCCTCCTGACATGCAGAACTAAAAATAGGTCCCGTTGACTGCAGCGCCACCGCCCCCTGGTATGCTGGTTGGCTCAGAGGCCAATCTTGTGCCTGGCTGGTCCTCCACCAGCCTCGCCACAGCCACCTTTTTTTTTTTTTTTTTACCTGCGCCCACTATTCTGCTGCAGCTGCCGCGTCAACATTGTGGGACGAGACTGGTAGATACGCTGCCCAGCCGCCTGACCTCTGCAACATCATCACATTTGCATCTCGCCCAGGCGACAACTCTGCTTCAACTCCTTCCCTTCATCGCTTTGCGCAGCGTTGCCTTTACTTTTTGCGATCCTGACCCAAGAGTACATTCGTCTCCTGGCTCTCTGACTCGCGCCGCTTACTACCAGCTCGCCAAGACAGCACTGCTTCGGCGATTCGAGGCGAGCTACATAATGGCTCCGTCATTTTCAACCTCATCCGGGATTCTGGAGACGCACAATCCTGTGAGAATATTTGGCCAGAAGCCAGAGCCGTCGCCAGGCCTCAGCCTCGCCAGCCGCAGTCTGCAGCATCCGAACCACACGCAACAAGTGACGCTGGGCGTCATCGCCGCGTACGTGGTTGTTATTGCCATTTTGTGGAACGTCCCATACATCAAGAACATCCTCTGGCCTTTCAAGGTACGATTTACAGAACAGTGTGGCTTGCACTCCTGCGGCGGCTGACCTCTCGACACACTGCGTGCATCTGCCGGTCTGCGCCGCAGCGCCAAGAAAGTTTATACACTAACATATGATGGTTGCAGATGCTTGTTATTGCTTTTCACGAATTTGGCCATGCCATTACAGCAGTTTTCACTGGTGGCCGGGTCAAGTCTATCAGCCTTGACCCAAATGAAGGCGGCGTGACCAAGATGGTTGGCGGTATAAGCGCCATTACTTTGCCGGCCGGTTATCTGGGCTCTTCCATTATCGGCGCGCTGCTCACCTTTTGCGGTTTCAACATTGTCGCGTCAAAAATTGCCAGCATTGTGCTGGGTGTCTGTTTCCTATTGACATTGTGGTGGGGAAAACGCGATTGGCTAACAGTTTTAACTGTCCTTCTAGCTGTTGCTCTGTTGGTTGCATGCTGGTTCATCAAGCATGCTGAAGCATTGCGATTTGTCGTGCTCTTTATTGGTGTTATGTCTTCACTTTACAGTGTGTGGGATATTTGTGACGATTTGATCCTACGAAAGGTGAACTCGTCAGATGCCAGTGTTTTTGCAAAGCGATATGGCGGGTCTTCGCAATGCTGGGGGATTATTTGGTCAATAATCTCAGTGTTAATTATGGCGGTTGGCATTGTAGCAGGACTAGCCGCATTTTCCCAGTCGTTTGCACAACAACAGGAGGATTCGAAGCACTTTATCCCCACATAGTCTAGGAAGCCTAATAGGAAACTATTAAAGTAATATCCTAGCCTGTTATATATTATATATAATTACTCATCTCAATTGCTTCATTCAACCCTACTCCGCTCTCTACCCAATGCGTTATCCACTGACATCTCAATAACATGCCAGATTTTATCAGCGCCGTCTTTTGTTACCAGTCAATCCCTCCTGCAACTCAACTTAACCCTGGCTTTTTTCGTTGTGGAATATAGTTTCGTCCCATTTTCGATCAATGCCGTCGTCGAATTGATACAAAGCGAAGTTTCCAACCCCGGAGGCGGCCGCCTCGGTACGAACTTTCTCGGACGTCATCAGATATAACTCCAGAGATGCGGCGTTGGCTCGGTGACCAGCATATAATCTGGGGTGATACTGCTCCCATATGCTGTCCACCCACAGCCAACCACTTACGAGCGTCTCGGTGGGCTCTTTGTTCTCCTCCGTTGCCGCTTCGCCTTGCCCCTTGACAAGCTTACCTTGATCCTTGAGAGGCGTGAGTACTTCTTTGAAATGCGTATTGTGACTGTGCTCGGCCTCCCAGAGGAGCTCTCGCGTAGGCGCGATGTGCGAGAGAATCAGGTCAAATAACTCGACGTAGTTACAGGCGATGCAGGCGTGAGCGACCGCAACCCACATTCGTGGCTCGCGCCGCACAATCTCGAAAAGAGTGTTGACATCTGGGCGCAGAGGATACCACATCATGTACGGTAAGTCTTCGTCAGCAATGTCAGGTGTCAGATAAGATAAATCGTTCACCATTGTACGTCGGGCATTGACCGCTGACAGACAAGTCCCGTTGGTAGCACACCACTTGGCGAAGCTGGTGTTATGATAAATGCCACGGGCAATACACGCCTCCTCGCCGTGGATAATACTTGGCCTTGCGAGACGGGCATAGCGGTCCATATTGCCCTCATACGCAGCCATCAAGATGAGCACATCCTTATTTACAGCAGGTAGGTTTGAAGGCAAAGGCTTTTCGAGGAGATCAAGTTCACGCGCCGTCACGGTGCCGTAATAATCTTCACCGAAGTGACCGACATTTTCCTCATCAATGTATCCATCCTCCTCAATGTCCCAGTAGGATGGCCAGGCATTTGGTACGAGGTTCGGGTCTTCAGACCGAAATCGCAGTGTGGTCACGACGGCTGTGTCGCCGTTGAGACACGCACCAGATCGAGGTGGCTCGTGGAAGCTGTTCTTGTAGTCATTCATGGCAGCATATAGTACCGGCTGGGCCATGATATGTTTAAGAATCTCGACACCCTTTTCGGACGCCTGGGCCTCTTCTGCCACGGCAACATCGGGAAGCAAGTCAAGCTCATGGTAGAGCGCAGTGTAGCCAGCTACGGCGCAAGCTCTCGCCACATTGTACTTGAGGCGAGGATAGCGTCTCGCGACTTCGCGGTACGTGCCCTCGGTGGCGACGTCTGGATGCCAGATGCAGTATGGGTAGACGCCCTCTTCAGGGCCCATGTCTGGTACTATGTTGCTCATGATGAGGCGCGCATGACGTGCGCGGGCAAACGCAGCATGTTCAGGCAACTGGCAGGCGGCAATGACCTCCTGCGATTGTGCAAAAGACAGATGGTGCCGGATGCCGTGAATCACGGCATGCGTTTCGTGGCCAGACCGCAGAATGCCTGCGCTTGGTAATCGGAGACCTCGCAAAGCATCGAGGTGGGTGCTGGCAGAGACTGCGTCATGAGATGCACCCGAATCCTCTGAGCTGTCGCTACGTGGCGAGGATGGCGAAACATCGATCACAGGTTCTGGGTCGCGTTGGTCTGACATGGCGATGGGTGACGGTCGCGATGTGATCGATTGGCTGGGACAGGTTGTCCTGGTGAAGCACACCTCTTGCGTTTCGGGGTACGGAACGCGGATTGTAAGGAAGAGGCAGCGCACTATTTTACATCAGTCTGTCTTCATCGTCGCAGAGTGATTTGCGGAATTTTGCAATGCAAATCTGGCGATGACAGCCTCGGCGTGACCCTGATGGAGGAGTGTCCGAAACGCCCAGCGCTAGACTTGAGGCACCAACGGATTCGATTCTGTGGCCATGTCAAGCTAAGAGAATTCCAAAAAAAAAAGGGG
>JARDXD010001293.1:0-42356 GCA_029218145.1 Aphanocladium album | reverse complement strand
GGATACTTAATTTTCTTAATAGTTCCTACTATAATAAAAGTATTAATATTTCCATATAACTAATATGAAGAGCTATATTATATTTATTATAACCATACTTAGTTTTTTAGCACTAGTGGTACGTATTATCGGCTGGCTATTCTTCTTAATTCTCGTCTAATTAGATAAAAAGCTTTATATTACTAGAATAAAGAAGGGATTGACTTTAGTTACTTATTATTCTGTTTTCTAAAATAACTTTATACGATAATAGCTACTAAAGGCGTTTCATTATCACAGCTAGCTACGTACCTTCTAAGTACCGCGAAAGAAGTGGGTTTAGTGACCCTCCCGAGGCCTTATTAGCACTGTCAAAGGGATATGCTGTCTGCACGCCGATGTTGATATCGCTGCCAGAGGTGCTTTCTCGGCTATGCAGTTTTGATTCAATAGTTTATTTAACTGCTGACAAATCGTTGTGGCGGCACTTTTCCGCGCAAAAACAAACTGCCATTGCGTCTCATCGGGTGCTAGAATGGCTCTCAATGCCCTAATCTATTGCCCCATGGCCTGACGGCATAGGCCTTTGTTACACCGACACTGGTGTTGAGCATACCACTTTTTTTTCAGGTGCAGTCAGAAGCTCGTGGACTGGTCTGCGCTGTTAAATAAAAGCCGAATTGGCAAAGCCCGTTACCTGACATAATGCAATACAGGTATCGCCGTGAAATAATAGCGACTAGATCTCGCAGATAGATTGGGCTGAACTATCACTCGCATGTAACTACTATACATTACGGCGTTGCACAAACCGTCCTGTCACATTGCTGCTCATATTGATGCTCATAAAAGTCAGGAACATACTATGGAGGTCAATAAGATTACTCACAGCATGATGCAGTGTCTGTTAGTATAGGACTACCACACACGGGCGCGGCCCTCTTGCGGGAACTGGCACGGAAGGACATGGATTAGTACTCCATCTGCTGTAACTTTTTACTATCCAGTCAGTACTGGCTGAGCGAACTGGTAGACTGGCCTCCAATTGCTACCGGGAAATAATGGGGGGTGGTCAACTACCTGTTTTTACCACGGTTAAGACGAAGCTACGCTGTGTCTCAGATACCTGGCGTATACACCTGAGTGGAGTGCACTGTATTCCTGGCCAGCCGAAGGCCTGGAATCACAGATATGAATAAATGAATTGCTTACACAGCAGGTAGAGCAGAAATACCGCCTGCGCTTGGTATGGCCGAAAAGCTAGCGCCGCCGTACACAAAATAAGTCAATACTTGTTTCCTCTGTGCCAATGCAGGCTGCCTCGATTTTGCTTCAACACTCGCGGTGTTATATGATGGCTCTCCAGCGTTGTGCGCCCTTCCAACTAGATGAGATACTTTTTTTATTCGATATCTTGGCAACAGAGGAAGCCAAGCTTAAATGTACACAACTCGCAGCTATCGAAGAAGTCATGTCGCAAACAAACGTGAGGGAATTTCCGGTGGGACTCTGGAGAGCAGGGCTACCTTGCGCAGCTAGTGCATATTTTGATGCTGCTCTCACCGCGGTTGTGGGTTGATCGAGCGAAAAGGGCGGGCCGTAGCGCTAATTTATTATAGTCTCAAAAGGTAGAAGCTTGGGCTGCTCAACGTGGGTTTATTGTTACTGATATTAAGCTTCCCATTTTCCAGCCAGAGGCAGCACAAATAAGCTCTGAGAAGAGGTGGTGGCCGTTGGAAGATCCACGAAGTGGAAACGGAAATGAATACCTTGGACTGCTGCTGCCATTGTTCAATGGGAGCCGAAATGTAATTATTACCAAAGAAGGGGCATCAACAGGACAAGATTACCTCTGGCAAGGGAATACGGCGATCTTGCTGCATGATACAGGGTTTTCACCGCAAACTTCTGGCATCTGGATAATCGTAGCGATGTTCATCCTTGCTAAGCATGAAGAATGACATTTATGGATAATATTACGAGGAGGGATCCGAAATGTTAGCATGCCTTTTGTCAATTGTTCGCCGGAGGTTCTCAACAGAGCAAGGAACTAATACGGCATAACCTCAGAACATCTATGCGGTTGCCTTACATTCCATACCTTTCTAGATAACCGCTGAACTGATCGACTCGGTACCGAGGATCCGCCATACGATTTACAGAGCTAATGCATGGGCAGTGGCTGACAGCCGCGTGTAATGAAGGGGCCTTGTCGTTTGTGTACTTCCACAGTGGCGGACTCCTCAGGTATGTTTGAAATGGCGAAGTACGATTGTCCTGTTTCTTGCCTTGCGTTTAGCCATTGTTTTTGTTTCGTGAGGCTCGGTCAGCATGTGCAGGTTATATCTTTCCGTCTATTTGTGGATGACGTTCCCATCATGCGTGATGGCCGGTCTGCCAGGCAAGAGGTGTAAAAAGCAATCATATCGCCAGCGACTACGCAGTTCGCTTGCGGAGTCCACTCTTTTGGGATTTTAATTGTGCTCTCAACCTCCGGCCTGCCGTAAAAGGTTGAGGTTTATGGTTCTGTGCACTCACTCCCACAGAAGGCCTTGGCACTTTATTGGTTTGATCTGTTCGACCTAAATCTTATTGTCGATTCCAACATACGTCATCGGCAGGGGAGTGTGTGGTTTTGGATCAGGAGTAGATAGGGTTAAAGTAGAGAAAGCCCGTTGATTGCCGGGTCTGGCAAAGTTGTTTTTGCTTTTTCAATGATGTGCTTGATTCGTGTAAGATTACCATAGCCTGTCTAGAAACGCAAGCTGGAGCGCGGCGCTGTGGCTTCCTTCCCATGTTAAAGTTTATTTGGATAATATGGACTGTCACTGATTGATGGTGTGCGTATTCTGTTTCTCGTCTCGTGAATATGTGTACCTTCTTCGCCGTGTGTCCAGCGGCAGGCTACCAGGAGGGGAGCGACCGCCAGATCTCCGGGCTACAATCGATTATCGCACTGGAGGATTGTTGGAAAGGTCTGAGGCGATGGTACAATTTGCCGTGCGGAGTAAGTAGGAAGGAGTCTCTGCCACCCCCGGAGCGCTGTAAACAGTTAGGCATCCGCCAGCGCTAGGCTGCAATATTCCAAGTTCAAGCCCCGCTGTAAACTTGATGTGACAGAGTTTTCTGTTGTTATGGCCTTTTCTCAAAATTTTGCCATCCCCTGCTTTCCTCCTTCTTCAGCAGTATTTTAGCTCCCGATCTATTACCGTTAAACCGCCTTCCGCAGCCAATATGCCGGAAATTGTACGTCAGCAGGCTCTGATTGAGTGATACGCCTGCGCTAATTTGGAGTTTCTGCTTCGATAGGTGCAAATTCAGGTTGGCCAATGTGTAGGGAAAGCTTCTGATCCTGCAATTGTGACCTACTAATGGCTACAGGGAAACCAAGTTGGTACTGCGTTCTGGCAGACAATCTTGCGTGAGCACGGCCTACAAAACGATGGCATGTACGTATTGTAACTGAAGTCTTTCATCAGTTGGGCATAAGACGCTCCTCCACGAAAATAGTTTTAAAAAAATGTGCCCTGACAACAATAACCAGTTACGACGGAGATGTCGAAGAACAGATCGCCCACGCGGATGTATACTTCAAAAAGGTACATTGAAAACTGAGCTGCGGGAGTTCGGGTATGCTGCAACATCATTCATCTGCTAATTTTCTTGCAGACCTCGGGTAACAAATATGTACCCCGCGCAGTGCTCGTTGACCTTGAGCCAGGCGTAATGGACGCTGTGCGAGCTGGTCCTTTAGGTCAACTTTTTCGACCGGACAATTTCGTCTTTGGACAATCTTCTGCCGCGAATAATTGGGCCAAAGGCCATTATACTGAAGGTGCAGAGCTAATTGAGGAAGCTATTGATGCTATTCGCCGTGAAACAGAAGGATGCGATTGTCTCCAAGGCTTTCAAATAACGCACTCCCTCGGGGGTGGCACTGGCTCTGGGATGGGAACTCTGCTCCTAGCAAAAGTTCGAGAAGGTACCAGTTGCCACGCATTCTTAATCAGCAGCTGCATGTTCGACCGTTTCTAATACAGAATTGCGCAGAATTCCCTGATCGTATGATAACTACATTCAGTGTTCTTCCGTCGTCCGAAACGTCGGACACGGTCGTGGAGCCGTACAATACAACGCTTTCGATTCACCAGCTGGTTGAAAACTCGGACGCCACTTTCTGCATTGACAACCAGGCGCTAGACAACATTTGCAGGCGCAAGTTGAAGTTGTCGAACCCGACAAACAGTGACCTGAACCATTTGATAGCGCATGTCATGTCCGGTATCTCGACGTCTTTGCGATTTCCGGGACAGCTCAACTCCGGCATGAGGAAGTTGTGTGTGAATATGGTACGAGTTTGTCAAGCATGATTGGCTTTTATAAAACATAATTAACAGTTAGCTGTGTGCTTTAGGTCCCGTTCCCACGACTCCACTTCTTTCTGGCTGGCTTCGCGCCCTTGACGAGCCGCGACTCGTTCTTGTTTCGTTCAACCACGGTAGCGAGTCTCAGCCAGCAAATGTTCGATCCACAGAACATGATTGCCGATTCAGATTTTCGAAACGGCCGCTTCCTCACTTGCTCCGCCATCTTCCGCGGCAAGATGTCAGGAAAGGAAGTGGAAGAGCAGATGCGCCGCACACAAGACAAAAACTCGGCTTACTTTGTCGATTGGATCCCTAATAATGTGCAGACCTCGCTGTGTTCCGTACCGCCCGGAGGACTGAGCATGTCAAGCACTTTTGTTGGCAATTCTACCTCCGTACAGGATCTTTTCAAACGCGTAGGAGACCAGTTTCGGGCCATGTTCCGTCGCAAGGCGTTCTTGCACTGGTATACAGGAGAGGGCATGGACGAGATGGAATTCACTGAAGCAGAGTCCAATCTGAATGATCTTGTTGCGGAATACCAGCAATACCAGGACGCTACTGTGGATGACAATGAATATGGGGAGAGTTGGGATCGGGAAGAGGAGACTAGGTTTGAGGAACAAACAACCCCCTAGGGGGGCTCAGGAACAGATTTTAAGCTGAAATGAAGTAGTATTCCAATTGAGGCCATCCAAACCCTCCTAGACAGACAAGGAATAATGTGATCCACTCATCTAGGACATTCCAGTACAATATGTGTAGGATATCCAACCGAGGACAGCGGCTGTAGTACTAGTCCTCCGGCAAACTTATCTCCTCTAGTATAAATTGCTAGTCGTTACATATTACCCGTCTAATCGGCTATTACATACAATCCAGTTGCAACCACAATGCGTGCAATCCGCTCGGCCTATCGTTGCCGGTCAGCCAACATGTTAGGAACTGCATCACTTGGCCACTTATCAAAGGTTATGATTGACATGACGACGTGCTTTTGTGCACCTCACAACCACTGTTCTGCCGCTCTGGTTTATTCGCTGTATTTGCTGGTTCAAGAACAAATTCTCCTGGAAACAGTCTGTAGTCGAATTTGCTGCTGTAGACATGCCGTGAGTCGTATCTTGATGTGCAAATGGGCCAGTCATTCTGTTTGCAGACCACCTCCATTTCTATATGTCAGGCCAAGTTACCGATCGCATCGCAGTATCCGGCCTTGCATCATTCAAAGATATATAAATCAAGTATCATTCAAGAGCTGGGGTGTCTGTGGTTACGGCTGGGCTGACGTCGGCGAGGTAGGATGCGAAGTATTCGACCAGTGAATCTAACGATCCGGTGCGAAAGATTTGGACAGCGTGGTGCCATTGTGAAACGGCAAGTAGATCAGGATTGGCCACAATTTCACAACTCAGCGATTCAAGGCTGCGGTTAAGCTCGAGAATGCGTATTTGCTTTCGAATAGCTAGCTCTTTATATAGCTCCTCCCTCGTTGCTGCCTTGGTGGCGATTTCTAGAAGGTCGAAGTGAAACGCCTGAGGATTCTGAATTGCAGATGGAAAGGTGTTATAAAGCTCTTGGAGTTCTTTGAATTCGTCGTCCATCTTTAACCCGAACTTCCAGGCCGGCCAGGTCCACTCTAGATCGTCCATTTTGTAGTAGGCTCTTTTGTCGTTTATTGATAGATGTGAGTAGTTCAGGGATTAAGCTTCGCTCGCTTGTCTGGGCATTCCTGGCTACCTGTCTTTAGCTATTTGTAACAATAGTGGGCGGGGTCTACCAATAACGTAGCTAGGAGACGATTTGCCGGCCATTACCTAGAACTGCCGAGTGTCCACAAAAAAGTGTCTGCACAGTGCGAATAACAATGCCTGCTCGACAGCCAAAAGGGTGGATATTGTCTGCGCTATAAAACAAAGGGTATTACTAGCGAGCTAGGCATCAATAAGCCTAATGGCATCTCCTACATGCATATTCATGGCAGAAATTCAGAAAGTCAATTTGCAAGGCAAGAAAGAATCGCGGCTTCGTGCTTTGTATGGGGACAAGCTCCCCAAAAGCAGACTACTTAGAGGGCAGCTAAATGTTAGCCGTTTCAGAGAATCTCCGCCGCTTTGCAACCCCCCGGGGCTGACTTGTAACTTGAGCAGGACAGAACATATTTCGACTCTGGTGATTATGCCCTCTCGCAAGCCCATAGGCCTACGGACATTGGTGAAGTGCAGACAGGTACAGAGCATCCGCTTCGCAGCACCATTTCCCATCTCTCTTCAGCTGTGCCCGCTTCAAGCAACATCTCAGGTGTGCATGGCGACACAAATACGTGCGACCGGCGACAATCAACTGATGTGAAAAATGAGAGTCATCTTCATGAGCAAGTAGCTCAAGCTCAGACCCGGAAACAGGACGTGGCAGAGGGTTGTAAAATTTAGGTTTATGAAGTATTTCATTGGCTTACACTAATCTTGGGCCAGGGACGGGATGAAAGCCAACCATAATGCATATTATTGGTAATTTTCACCGTCTTGGCCCAAACAAATAGCAACTCCAGTGAGGTCAATATTTGACGGATGCAGCGTCAATGTTTGTTGGAGTTGTAAGTGATGTACGTTAGTATTGTCATTAGAGGTATCTCATGGTTTTTGGACGACTCTTACGCGAGACGGAGAGAACGTTTGACGTCGCTCTACATGATAGTAGCAGCGACCCGGCGTCGACCAAGGCAAGCTTAGCTTATTAGCTGACTCAAAAATGCCTTTGTGCACAAAAAAACATGAACTCACATGTCTCTGCCTTTGTTTTTGCTTCCGTATTTGGGCCTGGGCCATGGACTCGGCCAGACCGCTGTGGCGTTCCTAGCTGTGCGCTGCCCATAACCTGTTGCGTTTGAGTGTCTTGCATCTTCTGCCGAACCACCACCATGTTACTCAGTACAGGCTGATTTCGGGATTTGACTTGAACGCGTGCGCTTGAAATGCGCGCAAGCACGTGAACCTTCCAGAAAGATTTCTATACTTTGTTAAACTTCTGGTCACCCAAGGGGTAGGTCTATCAATCGGGTCTCACGGCATATGGCGACCAAAAAATATTGCATAAGATCAAACTAAAAGAATTAAACCACAATTCTGGAAAGCGGTGGGCGAAGCGGAAAGTGAAGTCGGAAAGTCGCTGCGTTTCGAATAAGTTAAGATTATGGTGCAACTTTGGTGAGTTTCAAACTTTATTAGATATGGTACTACCAAGCATGCTTGTCCAGTGCTGGAAACAAAAGAAATTGGCGATATTTTTTTTTCAACAAGAGAATGTAGGTATATGTAGGGTGAGAGCTGAGAAGTAAAGCCGGAAACTTTTATCCTTCAATATATACGCTGCTACAATCTAGCCATATTGCTCGACTCCTTCGTTATTTATTAACTTGGCATTACCATGTGCGGCGTTGGCCCCACCATGCAAAATCGGGCACCGTGACAGTTGGTTGGAGCTGTAGCTTTACCATCGCATCCACGAATCGTTTTTCCCATTTCGAGTCGGCCGGTTTATTCTGAGAATACACTTTTATGCAAAACAACATAAAATACTGTGTTACGTTTTCCCGAATCCCTTGTGACGCGCATCGACAAAATCGCACTCACTCGCACAACCCCGCGACCCCGCGACCCCGCGATGGACGCCGAAACCATCGAGCAGGCGCAAGCCCGCCACCGCAAAGAGCTCAAGGACCTGCAGGGCCGCATCACGAACAAGAAGAAGAATGCGACCAAAAAGACGCGCAAGAGCGTCAACGACGAGTGCGCCGAGCTGGAGCGAGCTCTGCGGGGGAAGCAAGCAGCTGAGCTTGCGGCCCTCGGCGGGGAGACGCCAGGCGACAGCGACAACGACGACGACAACGACGGAGACGACGAGACACAACCAAATGGCAACGACGAGACGCTTGCCGCCGAAGCCGACAAAAAGTTAAATATTGCTACAGAGAACACGTCCTCGCCAGCAGAATCGACACAGCCGGGAAAGAAGCGCAACAGGCAAAAGGAGCGTCTCGCGCGCCGGGCCGCCGAGCAGGAAGCCGCCATGACCAAGGCCGAGGAGGAAGCGTCCACGATGACGAACCACCGCGCCATCGAAAACGCATACATGAAGAAGAAGATGGAGGCCGAGGGGCTGGTGGAGCAGGAAATTGCACCCGACGGACACTGCCTGTTTTCTGCCGTCGCCGACCAGCTGCAGACGCAGCTCGCCATCCCCCTCACCAAGGCGCCGTCCTCGACTTCTTCTTCTTCCTCCACACCCAAAGAGCCCGCGTACAAGACGGTGCGTCGGGCGGCCACGGATTTCATGTCTACACACAGCGACGACTTTGCGCCGTTTGTCGAGGGCGACTTTGGGGAGTACCTTGACAGGATGCGCGACACGGCCGAGTGGGGTGGCGAGCCGGAGCTGATGGCGCTGGCGCGGGCGTACGGCGTCGGGATCCGCGTGGTGCAGGACGGACGGACCGAGGAGATTGGCGAGGGCGACAGGATGGTGTGGCTAGCGTACTACCGGCACGGCTACGGCCTGGGCGAGCACTACAACTCACTGAGACGAAAGTGAGTACGATGGGAGGAAGAGGGAGAGGACCAGGATATTGTAGCAAAGTGAGGACATTTCCGGCGCAAGCATGGACCTACGGAGAAATTTACGATTGCATATAGAAGATTGGAGCCAATCTTATTCAAATTCAGGCCATTGTAGTGCCTGTCGGGTAAATTTTGCGAATGCGTTCAATCTATGTACAGTGTCCCATCCACCAAGCATCTCGTTTACGTCACCTTGGCCCTCCCACGCGCCTCATTACCGACTCCAGACAGAGATAAAGTCGCGCACGGAGCCGTCCTCATTCGTGCCCGCCTCGTGCGTGCGCTCCGGCTTGATGAGGCTGATGCGATGCAGCGCGCCGTCCGTGGGCTTGACGTCGTGCGTCTCGACCACGGTGCCATCGTCGTTGTAGGTCGGCTCGTGGCCGGGATGGGAGAGCAGCGCCTCGTAGACTTCTGGGTTGAGGCCCCAGGGCGGGCCCTTTTCGGTCAGGGGCTTGCCCGAGGGGAATTCGAGGCAGATGAGGCGGCCTTCGTGCGATACGAGCTCGGACATGCGCTTGGCCCATTGAGGGCGAAGGTCCGGGGGAAGCGCGCAGAGGAACTGGGCAACATTGTTAGTCGAGTATTCCCACTTTGCGTTTACGGCCCACGTCGAGCGAAGCCAGGAGGAAAAGAAAAAGAACGTACTGTATAGTCGTATATCAGATCAAACTTGCCAGAACCTTCGGTACCTAGACCTTTCGACCAGTCTTGAGCAAAGAAATCGGCGACAACCCACGATTCCTGGCCGAGCTGCACCTCACCCTGAGGCTGGACACCGCCGGGTGTAGCCTCGAGCGCAGCGACGTTTTCCTTTGCGCGGCGGATGCCATCCTCGCTGGAATCTAACCCCACAACATCGTATCCAAACGTCTTGAGGAGGAGCACGTCGTGGCCGCGACCGCAGCCGGGCACGAGCGCGGTGCGGCGGACGACGGCGCCGGAATCGTCGCGGAGGGGGGGGCCGCCGCGGTCCCAGGGGTGAAAGTCGTGCTTGTAGAGGTTGTCCCAGGCGGTCTTTTGCGACTCCGAGGTGTGGCCCGCCGCGGCAAAGGTGTCACGTAGGATGTTGGGGTTCGAAGTGTCTGGAGCGGCCATGTTGACGAGAATTGCCTCTAGTAAAACGACGACACGCTGTAAAAGACGCAATCGAGAAGAAATAAAGAAAGAGGGAGATGTTTTGGGGAAGAAAGAGGTGGAAATTTGACAGCTGAAATGCTGGTGTCAAGCTTTCGGAATCGTGGAGGTCGTGGTGGGGGCGGGGTGCAAGTGGCGGCGACTGGCGTGCTACGGCCGGAGTGGACCGGAATGACGTGTAGTTGGGGGAACGGGTTACCAGTTTCGATTATCAACAGGTGAATGATAGTCTTCTATAAGAATCGAAAACAAGCTCACGATGGTATATCATTTCTTCATGCAGGCATTACAGCGGAAGTGGCTGCTTGTCTTGAACTGTCTGTCGTACAGGAGCCACACTCGAGCCGGCATGACGCAAGGTAACACGCCACACGAAGGATGCGGACGGGACCTAGCGACGAACACAAAAGTATGGGCAAAAAGGGCTCTGAGCCAGAAAGAAGACGGACATCTCAATGATGATATAGTAAAACAGGCACGAAAAATAGAATGTATGGAATTGATGCCGTAATCACCAGAGCACGTAGCAGACGCGCAGTTACCGCATTGGGTGCGGCCGTGTTGACCTATCACAGAGCGCCCAGGTGAACCGGTAGCCTCGGCCCAACTAGCTAGGAGTTTTGATGGTAAGCTTGTTCTGCCATTGGCGATTGTGTTTTCAAAACCTCGAGATTTCGTTTCCCATTTCCATTGTGAATCAGCTCTCCAAGCCTCAAAGCTTATTGAGCTGCGTGCGACAACACCACACACCATGGACCCCAGCACCCTATTCAGCGTCAAGGTACGTCACGCCCGTCGTCCCATCTCATCTCATCACAGATCTGAAGCTCATCAACTCAACAGGGCAAGAATGTGCTCGTCACCGGAGGTAACCCATCCACAGCCCTCTCAATCAAATTCACACAACTAATCACTCCTCGACATAGGCGCCAAGGGCATCGGCCGCATGATCACCCAGGGCTTTGCCGAGGCTGGTGCCAACGTCTACATCACGGGCCGCGACGGCAAGGCGTGCGACCAGGTCGTCGCCGAGCTGCAGCCCGTCGTCGCCAAAGCGGGCGGCTCCATCTTTGGTATCCCCGCCAACCTGCAGTCCTACGACGAGTGCGAGCGCCTCATCGCCGAGCTCACCGCCGCCATCAAGACCGCCAATCGCGCCCAGGGGCTTCAGGTCCTCATCAACAACGCGGGCGCCGCGTGGGGCGAGGAAATCGACACGCACCCTGACAAGGCGTGGACCAAGGTGCTCACGCTCAACCTGCAGCGCGTCTTTACGCTCTCGCAAAAGGCGCTGCCGCTGCTCGAATCGGCTGCGACGCAGGAGGACCCCGCGCGGCTGATTCACATTGGCTCGATCGACGGCATCCGCGCGCCCGCGGCCGCCAACTACTCGTACTCGGCGGCCAAGGCTGGCCTCCATCACCTGTCGCGGCACATGGCGCGCGATCTGGGCCCGAGGAACATCACGAGCAACGTGGTGGCGTGCGGCCCGTTCCCGAGCCACATGATGAAGCAGACTCTCGAGACGATTGGCGAGTACATCATCGAGTCGGTGCCGCTCAAGAGAATCGGCAGGCCAGAGGATGCGGCGGGAACGTGCATCTTTTTGGCCAGCAAAGCAGGGTAAGTCATTTTTTGGGCCTCGCTTCGCTCGAGTATTGCATTGGGCCATGTTTCGTTCTTTGATGCTCGAAAATATCTTTATAAATTGTGTTTACTGACTTTGCGGGTAGTGCGTATTGCAACGGTGCAACGATTCGCCTGGATGGCGGAGCGTCCAACACGTCCAAGATTTAAAGTGGCTGTGATGCATTGTAAAAGTAGACTTGTTCATTTTATCAATTGAAAGTTCATTGAGTCATTCACTTGTAAATTACTGGCAGCGACAAATAATATGTATTGCCAATGGCAGGCATGTATTGACCAAATCATCATCCATCCGTCTACTGTGAGGGGGGTATACCGGCTATGCTATCTAAATACAAGAAAAATACGACAAAGGATCAAAAACAGCCCAAATCAACCAGGCCAGCTCCGCGGCCAAGCCTAAAGCAAAAAAGACAACGCCTCGCGTCTACGCCAGAAGCGATGCAGTGACATTGACGGTCCATCATCCAGAAACACGTCAACAAAATCAGCTCAAGTTTTGTTGCAAACAAAGTCGCCGTCCCAAATGTATATTATTTCGAGATGCAATTCTTTTTTTCTTTTTTCGCAAAACAAAATGCGGGAATAAAAGAGATGAGCAGGGTCGAGGCGTGCTCAAACATTCGTTGTCGCGGGACGGTCGCAAAGTCGCCTGAGATTGGTGGAATCGACCAGCAGCGTCTAGCGCCCGCTGACATGTGACGGAATTTGTGCGACAATGCCATTGTCGCAGTCAAAGACACTGGGTCGGCAGAGACACGACCAAGATCCTCTGACGAAAGAAAATCTAGAGGCCGCAGTTTTCAAAGTCGCGAACCATGACGGCGACTTGGGCGCGCTTGGCCGCCTCGGCGACGAGCGTGAAATCCTTGAGAAAGGCGTCGGTCGAAGGCGCCTTGAGATCCTTGGGCGGCGGTGCGGGCACCGAGGGCATTTGGTTGGGCGACGTGCGGAGGGACGACGAGGCGGTCGAGGAGGCGCCGCCCTGTGACGGTGACGAGATGGGTGCGTTCATTTTGTGTGTGTTTAGACTTTATCGTGGTATGAAGGGTAGGAAAAAAGAAGAGATCGAAATTCCGTGAATGTCGGTGTTTGACGACTGGGGTACCAAAAAAACCAGTGTCGTATGGCCCGCTGCAACTGTGGAGTGCTGGGCGATGAGGAAAAAAAAAACCCCGACTCGCGTGAGCGTAACAATAACGGTGAAGAAAGACTCGATTGAAAGAAGAATCAAGAATCAACTGAAGCGAATGTTTTTATCCGGCGCCGTGTTGTTGCATGAGGGGAAAGAATCAGTGACGACTAGACTCTGTGGCTGGCTGGTTTGAAAGTTGTGGTGGCGGGCGCAAGAGGTAACTGGCATGTAACCCTCCTCAGATGCAGGTCAGATTTCAAGCCAGGACGGAATGCGGTCGATGCGTTGAGAGAGAGCGGGAGGGAGAGAGAAAGGCGCCGACCGGGGTTTCCGTCGATGATGGAAGAGGTAAATGAACAAAGAGACTGACTTGACTGTAGATGGTGGGATGAAGAGGGGAAAGGAAAGAATCTGCGCAACCATGAATTAGTGCACGAGATTCATTCATCCGAGAAAACCTCGGTGGCCCTGTTTTAGTGTCTCTAGTGCGTTCCTTTCTTGAGCATTACGTTCTGCAATCGGAATCTGGCACAAGTACTTCCGCAACCCCCCCTCGCAAGCTAACTACCTAGCGCGGCTGCCCCGGACCGACCACCACCAGAGGCCTGACCTTTCGGAACTTTTGCTCGAGAGTCTGCAGCGGTCTTGTACTGTGGGGGAAGCCCCAGCCTAGATTCTTCGCATGTGCTAAGAGATACATAATAGCGTCTATTGTGCCTCGGTTTTTGTTACTTGCTTCGTTCTCCTTTGAGCTCATTGGCATCACCCTTATTGTCAACAGTCTGCAGGTTAAAGACTGAAAAGACGCTGTGCCTTTTTTTCAGCCCAGCATCGCAGAAAAAGCGTCGTCATTGGCTTTCCAAAACCGGAGTCGTACGTTTTTTCTTGTCCCTCGGCACCGGCTCACAATCCGGGGCTGGCCGGACGCAGTGGCGTCACCACCGTTCAACTGGCCGCCCACCCTCCGCAGCCCGCTGTGCATGATGCCCTGTAGCCTCGTCGCCCGCCTGTAAGGTACCTGTCGCTTTCATTTTCTTTTCTTCTTTTTTACCAGGGTCGCACAGCTGGCTTGCGTCAGATCTTGCATCCAGCAGCCACTTGCGCGATCCTCGCCCAAATTCTCGCCTTTTCTTCCCTTTTTCCTTTCTTTCCCCCGTCGCTTCGCTCGACGTGGGCCGAAGCGTTCAAATCTGCAGCTGCATGCCCCCGGACTTTTCGCCGCTTGCAAAAGGTCTTCCATGACACTAGAAGACAAGTTACCAAAAAGTCCCTGTATCATCGTCCCCATACAAAAGGTGGGGCGCTTATCCACCCCCACACTGTGGCTCAAAGAGGAAGATGAAGGACACACAGCAAACCAATGATGAGAAAGGGGACGTCTGTTGATCTGTTTGAGAGAAAATGTCAGAAATGCGAATCCAAGGACAGGGTGGAGAATCAGTGCGGAAACTGCGAGCACGCGGTCCAAAATGGTACAGACGAAGTGGATGCAGAGCCGGATGTACTACCAACTACACAGCCAGCCACTGCCGTGGCAGCAGAAGCTGGCAATGGTAATGATCGCCTTTGCATATTTGATAAGGGTTTTCAACGGCTTAACTACAAACAAGAAGCAAGAGAAGAACGGACAGCTTTGATGAAGAAAGAGACTTGCCAACAGCAAGTACCCTAGACTCGGTCCATAGGAAAATGTGCAGACATCGACCCAAACAAAAAGAACCGAAGCAACCGAAGAGAAAGACGGCTTTATTGCAGCAATTTAGTCGTGAATAAAGAGACTTGTATACTGCGCCAGAGTTTACAGGAACACTGGCTCAGCTAGGATGGTTCCTCTCAGGAGGCACGAGACGCCATACTTGCCCTTCCATATTGCTCAAAAAATGCTCTTTTCGGATGGCTGCTTTCTTTCGTGATATCTTTGACCGGTCACGAATTTTTTAATCCTCTTGCGCTCCGGGCGAGCTTGGGAATCCTCGATCCAATAACCCCATCAATGCGCCACTGAGCGCGAGAGCGCGAGCGGCGCCGAGTTCTGCGTCATGCAGTAGTAGACGTTGCGGGCATGATCTCCCAGCTCGCCGATTAATACAGTTGCCATGCCTCTGGATGCCGAACAGGCTGCCAGAAACGTGCATGACGAAGAAGACAAATGCCTAGAATGTGGAGCGTGTTGTCTTGGAGTTTCGAGTCGCAAATGGCGTCGCCCACCTGTAGCAGTTCCCAGTCCTAGAATAACAGCACCGCAGTGCACTTCCATCCGATATTTAAACAGCCGACGGCATCTTGGGTGCGCTTGCCCAATATGGCGAGCGCAGCGGAGGTTGTTCAAAGGACAGGCCCGACGGAAAGATGGCAAGGCGCCTGGGTCACTGAAAAAGCTGTGATGGCTATGTATAGTTAAAATAGTCTGCAAGTAACTGTTTTACTCATTAAGAAGCCAGCTAATTCTTGGTCTATAATGGACTCTTGCCAAAATTGAGTTTCATTTCGTCCTAACCGCTGGCCTCGGTCCACACAGTTGCGCAACAGCGCTTGAGGCATGAGAACTGCACTACTCACTAATAATCTAGTTTGGATATTACTATCACCCGTGGTGCCAAAATATGCGAAAGCAGAATTCAGTGATTACCATAGCTTGCATCCAAGTTATGCATAGATCAACAGGACCCAGTCACAAAATACTGCGACTATCTTATTGCGGATACTTGCGCAACTGTATTGATGCGCCTTACCATAGTTTCCAACAATAATGATCTACTGAGTTTTTAATTTGTCACAGCAAGTCTTCCAAAGGATATCGAACAGGTACGACGACCTAGCTGGTATTTACTCGTGGCGAGTCAGGGCAAGTCTGTCACGTACAAGGCTGATTCGCAGCCACGCCGTGTGACAGCTCAGAGAGGTTCCAAAGTCACCCCAGCAGATGCAACATCGGTCACCAGGCTTAAAAAATAAAGAATGTGGGCCATATCAGCCGAAACTGCCCTGTCGCAGTATTTGTAAGTGCCCTCATCATTTTAATTATAGCCTCTAAGCGACAAATGCAGCGTTATCGGTGGGTGCCGAGCTCGTACGGGTATGAAAGCTTTATCGCTGCAGTCTAGCTGTCACCCGGCCTCGTGGCGGAGACAATCGCACAGCTTTGTCAATCTCGCCCAGAACTTGCGCGACAGAGTGCTCGCACGACGGAGCACGCACTGGGTAATCATTTGAAGTCAAGTAACCAGTGGTCAAGCCTCGCTTGTTGGTGTAGAGTCTATTTTTAAAGTCGGCCGCCGGCGCCCCAGTCCTGTTACCCGTTACGACGCCGCGAACGGGGAGTGAGCCGCTACCCTGGCGGGAAGTTATTGATGCGAGGAAAAGAAGACCTCTGCTGCAAACACTACTTGACCAAATATTAGAAGCTGGTCCCTTGTAGCTCGAATGGACTGTACATTTACGACAAGAAGGTCTACAAGGGAATCCAATGTAATGCATTTATTTATAGCGGGAAACATCACAATATAGATTGCTGGGCCAGACTAGATCTTTGGCTGAGATACCGAGCAGGAACCTTACTTAAGGCCGCCTAGGCTCTGTGCCATTTGTCTTATTCAACAACTACCCCTTAAAACTCACGCTGACTACCAAAGGAGCCATCATAGGGTATAGACTGGAGGGACGGATCACATTAAAAATAGCTGCCGAGATGCAGACGTTGCCAAGTGTCCCACTCTGGCAAGGCCTCTCACTGATTTCTCTACATGGCTATGAAAAGGAGCAATTTGGCCGCGATGCAAAGTGGAAGATAGCGGATCAGTTTATGCAGATTCCCTCAAGATCTATGACCTGGCCATACGCATCTCCTACAACGTACTGGTAACTTATCTTGAGGTCGACATTCTTTCCGCCGCGGGTACGCATTTATCTGTCGTCTGTCAGAAATGCATCGTTGTGCTGCAGCCTGGGATACACGATACTGACTCCGGCGGCCTATGGGCTAATAAAGACGAACCTTGCACCACCTGACCCTGTAATACAGCTCTCACGCTGCTTGGCGTGCAATCCGAATACGGCAACAAGTTCGACGCTGTCGGCCTCAGTCTGCACCGGCACATTGGGGATTGGTTTCCTGCTACGCCAATGTAAGCTTAAATCTTCTTAGCCCATGGTTCCATGGCAGAGACGGGAGGTTCCGCTATAGTGGCAGCGGAGCTATTAGGCGATAAAGGCGCTACTAAGGTCTAAAGCTAGTCACAAGAGATACGCACATCGGTACATATAATTGGTAATCGTGGACATTTCTCTCTCATAACGTCTAAGCAGCCGTCGCAGACAGGGTTCCACAAAGGTGAATACATGCTACGGTCACAAGGTTACACAAAGAATTCAAGTTCAGAGCAATGCTTGAAATCTAGCCAAAGCAATAGGCTCGACTGCTCAATTGGCAGGCTTTTAGTGTAGAAGACTCTAACCACAGGCTCGCGTTGGATAAGGGAGGAGATACGGCTTATTGTGTGCGCTGACAAACGTTAATCAATATCTGGTCTCTTGTATAGGACTACTCGTACATGCGAACTTCTAATGGCCCTGCATTGACGTGATAGTAAGGATGAACCAAGACTGGGAAATAAGATAAAAAAGTCTACTACAGCTTCGTCCTGACGCAAGGAACAAATAGTAAGAGGCCGAGGAGGTTCCATCGGGCAACATTTCTACCCCGTGTTTCTTGTACAAACCGCAGTCAAATTGAACCTGGAGAGTTGCCTTCCTGTCCAATTGAGGGCCGCCTGTCATCTTGAATATACAACGGATCACGTAATCCACGTTTGGCAAGCTGGCGCAATTGTGGTGGCCAAGTTGCTGATACCAGTATTAACTGTACGAGTGGGTTGCGAAGACGGCTTAAAATAGCAACCATCTGCTTGTCATGGCCGCGGGATGATGTTTCATCGGCATCATCGATAATTGCCATGATGACTTGGCCCAAATCCAGTGCTCCGCTGTTGATCGTGGCAGTCACCCAGCGCGGGGTAGCGATAACCACTTGGGCACCACCTGAGCAGAGTACGTCAGCGTCTCCGTCCAGGTCAGTATCAAAGGGCAAGGTTAGGGCGAATCCATGACATTTTACGTGGAGAGGATCGCCCAACTTTCGAGCAAGGCGGAGCGTATCTATTACCTGCTCTCGATGGGGCACCACCACGATAGCCTGGACTACACTCTTCTTCGAGTCAATCCTCTGCAACATGCCCAATACAAGTGCCGTGGTGCGGCCGGTCTTAGAGGGTGCTTCGAGAATAATATCACGCCGGGGCTCGGTAAATATGGCAGGTATGGCACGAAACTGCAGGTGCAACGGACGGTCCAGGCCCGAAGAGCGAGCAGCCTTTGCGACAGCTTCAGTGACGCCTAGCTCTTCGAAATACATCCTTCTGTTTCTCGTGGCAGGCCTACTATGTAAGCCGTCAGCCGCGAGCCATTATCAAGCAGTGGTAATAAAATCCGTACCCCACTCCATCTGCGAAGCACTGAGCCGGCGTTCGAACGCAACCCAAGAATCCAGCACGCCACAACTGGTCTACCTCCCGCGCCAAATCAGGTCAATTCGGGAAACAGCCTAAGAATGTCACTTTACTGTCGAAAGCGCTTTGGATATCTGGATATCTATCGTGGCTAATGTGGCAACCTTTTACCTGGAAAAGGTTGCATCGGTGTCATGTGTGACGAGGCTTGGCAAAACGACTGTCGTCCTCTCCGGACGAGGAATAAATGCTCGAAAAAGGTTGGTTCGGCATTCGGAGAATACTTAAACCGAGCCCTTACCAGTTAGGCAAGGGGCTAGGTTTCAGCTTACCGCGGGCCGCACTGAATCCACAATAGTGACTGGACTGATTCATGCTCTTCCAGTTCAAAAGAGATCCGACTAGCCCTTTGCAATTCATCAAGCACACTATGAAGCTTCTAGACCTTTCTAACGAACTTATCATTTACATCGTAAATTGTCTAGAAAACTGTGCACAACTGTCCCAGTTCAGCCGCACAAATCGCTATGTTCACGCTCTGGTCATGCCCCTCCTCTACCAACGCGACATCAGATATGGCAAATGCTCAGGTCTCAAGGCTCTACTTACTCCTTTGGAAATAAAAGAACCCATGGGACGCTTCTTCTCCGAAATGATGGAGGACCTAGAGGAATACAGGCACCCCTCCCAATTGACTGCTGCGAACGGTCTGCCAATGTTGGTAACAGAGGAGATTTATGTTCGCGATGCAGTCATTGGCAACTTCGTAAAACACGGCGCCAATCTCGACGCCCTTGATAGGGACAAAAATGGACATAACATGCTACTCCTGCATGACAGTGCGATGATGAGAGATGCACCGAGTGTCTACCTTTTGGTAAAGCACGGCGCGGACATCCATGCTACCAGCCGTCACGAGGAGCGGACGGCACTTCATTGGGCCGCGGTTGGAGGTTGCGCGAAAATCATTTCCTTTCTGATTCAAAAAGGATCGAATGTGAACGCGCGGGAGTGGTCGGAGCGGACGCCGCTTCACTTTGCAGCGCAAGAAGGGCACGCCGCTGCTATTCGAATCCTTGTTGAGAATGGGGCCTATATTGACGCGCAAGATGAAGATGGCTGTACTCCACTGCATCTCATGATGATGAACGGCAAGCCGGCACCGGATTCCTGGTGTATGCCGGCGCTGAGAGCGATGTTAGAGGCCTCTCCAAATACCAAGCTTGGAATGTTCGAGGACAATAAGAGAGCACTCCATGTCGCGATTCTGAATCAACGGGACCTGGATTTTATAAAAGCGCTTCTGAAGTCGGGGATGGACCTGAATTCTCGGACGGTGGAGGGACGAACGCCGCTCTCTTGTTGTGTGGAGAGGGGCGATATGGAGACGTTCATGATGTTGGTCGAAGCTGGTGCGGATATCTGCACGACGGACGAGGATGGACGTTCTCTTCTCCAGATTGCTCTTGAGGACGAAGATCGCGCGTATGCGTGCTTACCTACGCTGTTGGAGGAGGGCTTATTCACTTTGAGCTCAAATGCAGGTGATGGAAAGCCACTGGCACGAGCTCTTAAAGAGCGGGATTGGGTGTATACAATTGAAGGTCGGGTTGCAGGTATGCTTGAGATAGATAATCTTCACTTAGAATAGCCCAGTCGATGCTACACAGCTCAGTGACAAGTTGGAGGCCGAATGCGACTGCGCGTTGCATCGCAGCCTGGTCTTACGAACTAGCCCCTGCCTACGCCGCTGCGGACTTTATTGCTTTGGTTCGCCATCGAGATGCACGCGGCGTATGAACAGGCTAGCGCAAATTTCCACAACTTGGCATATCCAACGTCATGGATAAATCTCGTCTCTGCGCGAGCTGCTCCCGCATCGATTTCGCGGCCTGCCTCGCCATCACGCGAGGGGAGCACCCCACTCATGATGACTACGGTGAACTGTCCTGGCCTCGGGGAGGTGACGGTCGCCATTTGGATAGCAATTGCGCCTTGTCGCATCTTCCTGGTTCTGATTCAATCCGTTCCACCGCGGCAACGCGAATCCCTACGCAACACCTCACTCCGTCTCTTATTCCGCGCAGAGGGCTTGGACGGCTAAGCCACCTTCATGGTCAGCCCAATCAGCTCTTGAGTTTGCTTTTGGCTGGCATCTAGGCCAACTTCTTCTTTAAAAATGAAGAACAACGTTCTTTACTTAGTATGTCTGTATTCAACGCACACAGAGCAAATGTTTGACTGCCAGCGGTTAAGCCAATGGGTAACGACATGTGAAAATACATATCACAAGGATTTTTATGGTAGCACGATTTCCAAATTGAAAGGATTTGACCTTGATGAGCATTCTTTGCACTTGATCGACGTTGGAAACTAATGTCTTGTCGAATATAACCAACATACGAGGGGTAGCGTGCTGGCCTATGCTGCATTGAGCCAGGTGTGGTGAGTCTTCAATAATGGAACGTCTGATCACAGTTGAACAATATGAATTAACCTTGTCGTGTAAATTTATTACATTCGGTACTACTAGTGAAATAACGACGTCTGCAGAAACATTTACATTGGTCGAAACGACAACGAGTATTATTACAATAACCACAGCATGGACGGGCACAGTAACAAGGACTTCGACTGGCACTGATGGAGTCGTCACCATTCTTATCCCATACAGTTCTACTACAATGCCGTTGTAACGATCACTAGAGTAGCCACACACACCTCAACGCCTGCGCCAACAATTACCACGGCCTGGACCGGAACAACTGCTAGTACAAAACCAGGAACCGATGGAACTGTCACCATTTTTACTCCGTACCCGGCTACAAAGGCATCTGCAACAACGCCCATTGCCCGAACCACTACCCTATCCACTGTAACGATGGCTTGGACAGGGACTACTACACGTACAACTACGGAAGCAGATGGCATTGTCGGTATTTTCACACCATTGCCTATTATAAGCCTACCGATCAGTTCACGGCATACTTCAAAGCTTCCACCACATACTACAACAGCGTCTTGGGGTGGAGCTACCACAGCTACCATCACTGGCGCAGTCGGGGTCGTGTCTGTGCTTACCCCGTCAGCAGGAAGTCCTCTCCTGAGTTCGAGACCGGTCACATTGTCGAATCACCGATCTTAAGGTAACAACATACTGGTCTAAGTAGTTGCCACATCTATCATTGGTCGGGACGGAACTGACACTGCTCTTCTCCCCAAAGCTGTGGCGACGCTGTCAAATACACTCTCGCCTGCCTCAAAAGCTGCTTTACCAACAAATACAGCCACCTGGTCCTCAACTACTAGTACTACTAGAGTTATCGGCTACGAAGACACCGTGTCTGTATTACCCGCAGCAACGGCCACGCCTCTAGTGTTTTCCATTGCTGCTCTATCTGTAACCAAAGTTGAGACGAAACCAGGTGTAATAACCATCACTGGCAGCGATGGAGCTGCCACTGTTTCTATGCCAGAAGTCACCGCGGCAACGTCAGCCCAAGTCGGCGCTGCCGGATATACGAGAGTCACTGGCCATCATTGGCTTTGGGTCTATATTATGTTCATTCTGTTTTAGTCTCTAGGAGCCTTACCTGTCGAAAGTGGCCAAGTCAGCCATTCGCACAGCCTCCCAAATCTGAAACGTCGGTCACGCATTGTTTAGCATTGCACCAGGCAACACGTCAGCAAATGAGACACAGGCCTTCCTTTTTCGAATAAATCAATTCAGTATACATTTGTCTTCAGAAACTCTTGTGAGGCAGGCAGGTGTGTGGGAATCCACGTTGGGGGGTCACGATGTTGTGTGGCTTGGTCCTGCTACTCTATGCATGACTTGGATGCAAGCTATAGGCGCAGTTGAGCTCTGCTACAGCCCTATCTTGACACCATGACTGACATCCAAACTGGAGTGTCTGTAACAGTTCGGCCCGAACAAAGAGGTGCTCTGTGGACCTGTTGAGGTTCAGTATCTCGACACCCCGCTGGCGCTGGCGGAGGAATCGTACCTTTTACACTTCCCAGATTTAGATCTACGCCAGTTCGAGTGGCCACAAGATGTGTTTCAAGCTCTGAAAGGTTCAGATAAGTGAATGAACCCGCTGGATGAACTTGTGCGCCATAGGTCTCGGTGGCGATGTTGCTTGCCGTCTAGAGGTTAAGATCACGCAGCTGATTCACCGCGGATGACACTTGTGTATTTCACATACATTACACATACACCATGATGCTGCCAATAGTGGACAGTGATATTTTTAATACTCGAAAGCTCAATATGATGTCATGTTGGGATTGTTCAATGTTGAAAAACTCCAACTTGGAATCGGAGTGTTTACTCTCGAATATTGATCCATCAAGAAATAGCAAGTGCCCGAAGTGTATTCAAAGTCCAAAATATTGATTCCTCGATATATCTAACCTGACTTCTTTTTTTCTCCTTTTTTTCTTTGTATGCGACTACGCCTGTACCATTGTGACGACCAGTGACGTTAGGTGACCACTGGACCTATAGGGACCAAAAAGATCCAGTAATGGTGGCCAACAAGGCTAACCATCCCAAACGTCCACTATATCCAATACGGTCCGTGACAACCATCTTCGGTTCGATCGCTCTCACTGCCATCGTCGGCTACCCATCAATCATCCTTGGTCACTACTGAGTCGATAGTCACCCTCTTCTCGCCCTTTAGCACGGCTAGCAACTCCTCGCGATCCATTCCAGTCTCAAAATCGTTCTCAATTAGCGATATGGCCGTCTGCCCCCTGCCATTGGCCAAGGTCGCCTCTGCCCCCGCGTCCAGCAAGATTTGCACAATCTGCAGGTCGTACCCCGCAACTGCGTACTGCAGGGGTGTCCAGCCTCCCGAGTTCTTGGTCTTGGCATTGATATCGATCGTTATGAATTGGATAATGCAACGCACAAGGATCCTTCTCTCTTGAAATTCAGAACGCATGTACCGTATCAGTGCCCTGTGCAGCGTCGTCCTGCCGCGCACGTCTTCTAGGTCGGGAATATCTTGCATGTCTTGCCAGTTGTAGTCCGCACTGTGTCTAACATGATGCATTTTGTCGTATAAATCAACCAAGCGGTATAGTTTGCTATCAATGACGAATGCCTCGCCCCCGCGCTCGGCCAAATACTCAAGTGTCCCCTTGTTTCTGCTAATTGCCGCTTCTTGTGCCATGCTTTGCGTGATTCGAAAGCTCCTCGGCCTCCAACGCTCCAGCATTTCAAGCATTTCTATGCCGCATCCTGCTGCAGCTCTTAGGATCCGCTCAGTAACGACAATTCGGTCTCCCACCTTGTGAATGAGAGTGGTTATTGTTTCCCACGGTAAAATGCCCGTGAGTAGATTCACCACTAGCTCCTCCGTTGGGTGTATCAGGGCACCCTCACAGTAAAACAGCAAAATAGGCATTACCATGTGGTCAGCATGGGGATCTTGATCAGATGCTATCAAGAGCGCTTCTGGGGCCAATGCAGGTAGCCGAGTCCCAAGGTGTTTGCTAAGCACATCCAAGACTTCCCGTGAAGACACATACGCCACTAGCTCTGCTGTAATCATGGGCTCCTGGTTAGAGGACTTTTGCAGCAGCAAATTCAGGCAGCCGTTTTTGCCTCTATGGCGCAATGCTAAAGAGATAATTTTGAACACATTCACTGACGATAACCCATATCTTCCCAGCAGAAGTTCCATCGACTTTCTTCCAAAAGCCCAGTTGTGGGTGCAGGCCTCGTAAAGCTGCTGAATGGGCAAAGCTTTATCAACAAAATAAGTCAAGAAAAGTTCTAGTGTCTCTGTGTCACCCCTGAGTGCCGTCTCAACAAGCAGTGCATCATCAATCGCGGCTTCGGCAGGGCAGAGGCTGAGAATTCGCGATATGACCTCTCGGTTTGACGGGGATTCCTCCGAACCTCTTCTTGCAGAAGAAGTATGTATCACGGCAGAAATGAGACGCGCAGCATGTCGAGGCAGGAGTTGGGGAAACCTGATGAAGATGGAAGCGGCCGGCAAGATTGGGCCATAACTTATGAGAGATGATAGGGTTGCCTCATCAATCGCTGCAGGGTCCTCGCAACCATCTAGGAGCCAATCGGGAAGCGAAGTCGCGTAGTTTCGTTGATTTCGGGCCGCAGCGGCAAGTAGTTTACCGATGTCGCGAGCCTCAGCTGGACAATACTCGAGAAACCGCTTGAATATATCTGGGCTGTAATGCTCCGCAACGACCTCAAGGATGCCTTGTGTTATGTCTGAATACGGTGCAGCAGTCTCATCAAAGAAGGTGTGCAAAAGCTTGTTGGTTTCCTGGTAATGATATGCTGATTCGAGAATGAACCTGTCAATCAAGAGGTGCTGCAACTTCTTCTGCGCAATTACCTTCAGCGCCCTCGTTCCTACCTGGGCAACTTTCATGAGCGCTCTGAGCCTCTTCTGTGTAAACAGCGCAGGTGATTCGAACATTTCATCGTCGAGAAGATTTGCCAGCAGAGCCTGGCCTGCATACCCTAAGCTGGTGTGGGCTTCCAGTGCTGTGATGATGTCATCCGGGACATACCCTGAGCTGGTCACGGTCTCGGCTTCCAGTGCTGTGAAGATGGCATCCGGGGATCCTATGTCGATGATTTCAGCAACGAGAGTATAGAATATTTCTGGGTTGCCCCGCCGCGCTGCATCTCTGAGCAAGGTTGAGCTTTCGCTCCGGTGACCGCATCGCGAGGATCGCACCCGCGAGGATCGCACCGATTTTTTGAGCGGGGGGTATGGGTATGCTCCGTGAGACAGGAGTAGTTCTGTCATCTCCTTATTGGCAACCTTCAACGCTGCAAGTTTCAACGGGGTATCGGCCTCTGTAGAATTAGTGGCAGAGACATTAGCGTTGTTTGCAAGGAGTAACGCAGCAGTGCTACGTCTCTGTGCAATAACTGCAGACTGCAGAGGTGATCCAAATGCGCCACCGACTGCGTCAATGTCAAGTTGGTCTGTGGCAAGTATATTCTCAATAATCGCATTCAATCCGAAGAATGAAGCCACAGTCAGATCTGTCCAACCGAAAAACCGTTCCTCGTGATGGGTAAAACCCAATTCTCGCGTGCTGCTGGCCAAATAAATAGGACCCCATATTCTCAAGGCATTATTTGACGTGCTACAAAGCTGCCGTGCCTGCTGCATAGAGTAGGCATTGAAGTATTTTTGCGCCCTGAAGTGATGCGTCCAATTTACTGAGGCATACTGGAGCAGGGGATATTGTGCCACGTCTTCACTGGGTAGGGGGATGGGGCTTGAAGACAGTTCGGATAGCAACAGGTACCGCATGCAGCAGCGCAACAGTACCTCATGCAGCGCATTTGGATTCGAGAAGCGTCCTCGCCAATTGACGCCGGTGATACCAGGTTCTGGCTCCCGCAATAGAAACTCTCGCGCTGTCAAGTGAATAAAAAACAGGTGTCCATCATAGACGCTGATGACGAGCCCGCACAAATTTTTGACCGTAGCCTTGAAATCTCGTTTCCAGCGGTCTTCTGTCAGTTCTGCATGCGTTGTCAAGCTGTCGTCTGCCAGTGCCATTGTGAGAGCGTAGTTAGCCTCGTCCAGCGTTAGAGGCCGTGTAGCTGCAAGGATAATTTGAAGGATGAGGCTCTTGACCTTTTCTTGCTCGGAATTGCTGAATTCATCTTCCGCTGAACTATTCAATATCTTTTCGTATGCCTCTGAGACCTTAGTTGGTAGCTCAGCTAAGAGCGTTTCAACTTCACGAAATCTTCTAAATCGGCTTGGATGCTGCCTTATGATATCCAGCGTCAGATAAAGCCAGAGATATGTTTTAGTGCCTCCTGATTTCAACGATTTGGCAATCTTTTGTCTGTCAGCTTCATCAAAGTCTCTCGCAAAACTGTCGATATTTGCATCAATTACGAGGCTGATATCATAGCTGATGTCGGCGTGGCGCTCGTCAGCGTCGAAACGGAAGTACTGAGTTTGATCTTGCAGCGGCCGAAACGATTCTTCGATAGTATCATAAGGCCGGCTTGTGATCAAAAATTTTAGGTGGCTGGCGGCCGCGGGTCGGCCAGCGTAAAGGCGGTGCAATTGCGAGACGAAGGTTCTCCGATCGTCGCCGCTGCACTCGTCCAACGCATCCAAGACACAGATCACATCGCTTGTGGCGTTTTGCGCACAAAGGAGGAGGAGATGCCATAAGTCGTCAAAGCTTTTCACCAGAGCTGCGCCGTTCTGGGAAAAAGCAGAAACGCCTTGCTCTAAAAATTCGGGTGCCTGCACAAACAGCTGATGCAAAAGGGCGCAAAGAGCGGTCGTGATTTTTGTACGAGCCAGAACGTCGTCTTTGAAGAAAAAATAGCAGATAGCAACTTCGGAGCTCGTGATTTTCGTGCTTGTCGTCGATGGTGCCAGAGTAGCCATCGCGACAGTACTTTTTAAATGATCGTCCGTAATGAGCGCGCGGGCAAGTACAGATTTCCCGCAACCAGGACCAGCCGTCACCCAGAATACGCCGGAGCTAGAGTCATCTCGCCAAGTCGAGAATTCTTCAGCCTCAAAGAACCATCGACATGTGCCTTGAACTGGGCTCGGGTTGTAGTCCTTTCCACCCAGGTAGTTACCTGCCGCCGATTTAAGGGCCTCGAGTAGACTTCGCTCCTTATTTCTCCGGTCTTGGTCTTGAATCGTTCCCAGGATTTCCTGCTCTATCTTGCCTATGTGCTGTAGATTCCGATTCTGCACTGTCCAGTTCTCTCGGATTTCTTGCGCATGGAGCGGGTCAATGAGCGAAATACACCTGTTGTGTATTTCGAGGATATTCTTTTCCTTGACGGCCCAGTCATCTCCCCCAGCCATTTTCCGCCAAGCGCGGGAGAGTTGTTTCTTGGACAGGTGACAGATCGCTTGTACCTGGTATTCAAGAATGGATGAATATAGGCTGGATAATGGCTCTGACAGGATTTGATAGTAGCGTGATGTAGTAGACTGCAGGTAGACATCTTCACAGAGTTTCCAATAAATTTGTAGATCAGCGATCGCGGCAAAACCCTTTACCATAGCGACGTCTTTCGCATAGGTACTGCTAAGAAGCTGCTAATTGTGAGCCATTTCCTTTCTTGAAAGAATAGAAATAGGTATGTGACTCACTGGGAGAAATACAGATACAGCAGACCAGGCAAGTGCTGCATAGGGCTGTACACTCAGTGCCTGTTTAATCACGCTATCGGCAAGAGTCAGGAGCTTGACCAGGCTTTCAAGCTGGTCGCGGACTTTGTGATCTTTTCCCCGTATGGAGACCTTCCATTGCTTATTCTCGCGATCGGCTTGCAGTGCCTGGACCGTGCCCTTGACCGACTCAGGGCTTAAGACGGCAGATGCGCGGGCCGTGTCGCCCCGCTCTTCTGGACGAGCACCTATGTGCCGTTCGTAGTCGGCAACGAGGTTGGGTTCTTTATCGAGAAGTGTCTTGTAGGCGATAGCCCATAGACTTTTGGCCACGCCATCATTAGTAGGAGCGTCATCCTCGCTGGGAGTTCCCGCAAGCGATGTCGTTTGCGCCACAGGCGGTTCTTCAGCGTTTGCAGTCGCAAGAGTGGGTAAACCGAGAGCAGAAGGGGATGCCGACGCCTGCTTTCGGTCGCGTCGTACGAATTCTCGAAAGGCTTTACGCATGTCGTCCTTCTAGCCTTGGTGTAGTTGCGTAATCTTGGTTGAATGGGCGAGGCTGTGTGCGGGGCAGAGTAAGTGACCAGGCTGTTGAGCCGCTAAAAATCTCGTAAAATCTGATCTTCGCATTTATGTCGCCGCCTTGTTTATTTGCAATGTCGCGGGATTCTGGAGAACGCAAATAAATATACACCGTTTCGGTGCATTCAACGCCGATTTTACAGATGGAGCAAGGAGCATTACTAGACCTGGCCCTCCTGCAGCCAATATTCAGCCTGAAATACCACGTCAGCACCGACATGGGCCGTGATACTTAGATCATGTTAAAAATTCGGCGGGGAGAAAACAATCCTACGCAGGACACTGAAGCCCAAAAGACGTTAGCAGTTCAGGGGATAAGGAAAAGACTAGACATGAAAAAATTGAAACTGCAAATGAAACGATTAAAATATGGCACATTTATGATAGGAAAATAAGAGCGAGGAATGAAATCGAAGCAGGCAGCGTAGGGACACTGAAGCCTGCTGTATGCAGATCGGCGTTACAAGATTTAAGGGTCTGAAATATCAATCTCTTTTTTTAATCATGCTTCAAAGCTATCAGCAGACCACATATAACCAGTTGCCCATGATTGTCGGAAAAATTACACTGCACATCAGACAACAGCTTCTCAAACCTGCCAGGGAGCCTCTGTAAGCGTAAATTACGTGGGGCAGGTCCCTAGTAGGGTCTTCTGGACAGGCACCACTAAGTGCTTATTCCTCGTACCGCGAAGAAGATCTTTTTGCGCATTTCAATGACGAGTTGGCGTAGAGGTTTTTGAGTGGGGGGACACATGGTCGCTCTTTTAATTTCATAACCGTCTTTACATGTCAAGGATGCTTCCGAGCCTCCCGTTCGGACGGATCAAGACCCCAGGGCGCAAGCCTGTACTTGGACTAGTCCTGCAGATTACCCGCTTCCACAGCAGGAAACGTTGAAAGCTTTCTGCTGAGCGAGACATGACTCCTATTCATATTCCTCCCGTTTACCCCCAACTCTTTCCAAACTCACCATTGATACTACAGCGCGTTACCACATCACACGCGCGTTCTGTGGCGCAGCAAAGATCCTGTACGGAGGAGAGGGGCAGCCAATCTCGTTTTAACGTCCAGGTCTGGGGGTGTCACCCCACGCTTGTGACTTCGGGCCTTGGCGTGCTTCTAAAAATAAAGCATCATCGTTGTTTGACACCCGACGTGGGCCAAAGTCACCGGGTGGCCAGGGCCGTCACATTCCATCCCTGACGAGGCGGTGTTGAGCATGCCAAGACCATTATTACCATTGAATTTGCGGAAATATTTCACCCGCGTGCTAATGTGGCCGAGTGTGTCGTTTTTTGCGTTACGGTTTGAGCCCGGCTTATGCTGCTGCATTGGGAAGGATCCCTTGCCAGCCTGGTTTGGGACAGCGCCTGTTTTATCGTACAATACTATTGAGGCTCGCTGAAGAATCTTCATGCGCAACCTCTTTCATACACCACGTGTCGCTTATCACTCTACATCATGAAATCCTTGGCAGTCGGCGTGGCATCTCTGATGCTGGCGTCGCCTGCGACAGCTTTGACAGTCGATCTAACTAGTGACTGTATATCTTTCCAACGTCTGTTGCCTTTGCTCCAGCTGCTAACGTCCACGTAGCTTCCATCAAAGACACCGCTGGCACCATCGCATACGGCCTCGTCAAGTATTACCATGGAAACACGACGGGCGGCATTCCTGGTCTACTACCAGGGCCATATTTCTGTACAATTAAATACCCATATTCATAACATTTTTCTTCTTGCTTCATTATTGCTAACCGATCTCTCTTTCAAGGGTGGGAGGCGGGGGGCATGTTCGGCCACCTGATCGACTACTGGTATTACACGGGCGACGCGACATACAACGACATCACGCTGCAGGCCATGATGCACCAGATCAACGCCCCGACGGGCGACTACCTGCCGCGGAACCAATCCAACGCCATGGGCAACGACGACCAGGGGTTTTGGGCCATGACGTCCATGATGGCCGCCGAGGCCGCGTTCCCGAACCCGCCGTCCGACACGCCGCAGTGGCTCGCCGGCGCGCAGGCCGTCTTCAACGAGTACGTGGTGCGCTGGCAGGAGGAGAACGGGCTCTGCGGCGGTGGCCTTCGCTGGCAGGTCTACTCGACGCTCAGCGGCTACGACTACAAGAACAGCATCGCCAACGGCTGCTTCTTCAACATTGCGGCGCGGCTGGCCCGCTTCACCAAGAACGAGACGTACGCTGAGTGGGCGACCAAGATTTACGAGTGGGAGTCGGGCATCGGCCTCATCGACAACGAAACGTACGCAGTCTACGACGGAAAGTACATCTTCGAGAACAACCAGACGTGCGGCAAAATCCAGCTCGTCCAGTTCAGCTACAATGCGGGCATCTGGCTCGCCGGCACCGCAGCCATGTACGACGCTACAAAAAAGGACATATGGGAGACGCGCGTTAACGGTCTGCTCAACTACACACAGGGCATGTTCTTGTCGCAAGATGGCGGGCATCTATGGGAGCCACCCTGCGAACAGACATCCAAGGGCTGTGATCAGAATCAGGTCAGCTTCAAGGGCTACATCATCCGCTTCCTCGCCTACACGGCCAAGACGGCGCCGTGGACGGCCGACACCGTCAGCAAGATCATAGCGCAGGCCGCCAAGGATGCCGTGGCCTCGTGCATCGGCCCGGCGGACGCCAAATACATGGGTCCCGACGGCACGGCGTGCGGCTTCACCTGGCTCAAGGGCGCCACCTACGACGGACTGGCTGGTGTTGGACCGCAGATGAATGCACTCGCTGCTGTCTTCTACAACTTGCAAAAGTCCACAAAGCCGCCCGCTACAAGTGATGATCGCGGCACATCAAAGGGAAATCCGAACGCGGGCAGCACCATGGCACAGCCCATGCCGGAGCCGCGCCCCATTGTCACCGCGGATAGAGCTGGGGCGGCTCTCGTCACCTTGTTGATTACAGCAGGAATCGTGGGCAGTAGTTGGTTTTTGATGGCTGACGTTCTTGATTGATGTGCATCCTTACCCTTCCTCGACTTCTTTTTCTTTTCATCCTTTCTTGTATATTCAACAGACGGCACTACTCTCGTCTTCCGTTTCTTGTCATATCCCTCTTCCTCATTCGCAGCATTCTTTTAGCATTTTTCTTTTCGCTTCGTCAGAAATCATTTAGCAGACACTTTCTTCTTTCATATATAGCTTCTCTTCATTTGCCAGGCCATGGTAAAACAAATCAGGGTACTCGGCGCCTGCGTTAGTCTGCATCAATAGATTGTTGTTCCACGTCACATGGGTAGTCACTTAAATCGCAGTGCAAGTCGATCTATTGTTTTCGAGCTATGATACAATTGCTGCTTTCGATCCGGCGCAATTAAATACAAATAAAGCACACAAACGCAGTGGTAAGCAGAAAAGAATTTGCGTTCCCACTGAAGAATAAAAGACAGAGAAACGCCGCGAAAGAGGAAAAAAAGATTGCTGTAGTAGCTGACCACCAAATGTCCATTGGCATATATCATCCATGTCCCGTCCCATGATAAGTAAAAAAGTAAAGTTCCAAGAAAAAAAAATGCGGAGTGCTGTCCTGTAAATGCCGATGCAATACTGTGTGTCGTAGCCTCTGGCTTTTTGAGATGTGTGTGGTGTGTTCTTCTATTTACAAGAGACGATCAAAATCCCTTGAACGGGTCGTCTCGAAAGTATTCCTCTTCGCCGGCTGTTCGGCTGCCTCCGTAGTAGTCGTCATAGCCGCGACGACTGCTGCCGCCGCGCGTGTAGTAGCTGTAGCTGTCACGGTTGCGACTGCGTGAGCGGCTGTGGCGACGCCGATACTCCTTGCTGCGTCGTCGGGCAACACGGCGGAACTCTTCCTGTTCTGGTGTCTGTGCCACTTGCGAGGAAGCAAGTGGGCTGATGAAGGCTTCCATACGAACAGTGCCGATGGCGTCGAAAAAGTTGCCGGGTCGGCTCGAGGCTTCCGATGTGCGTGCTGAACCGCCCCATGTCGTGTTGCTCGATGCTTGCGACTGGAACATGTCAGACGATGCAGGGGTGTTCGTCGTTGTGCTGTTATCATGCGGGCTACCCGCTGGGCCGGAGAAGCCACGGAATGACAGCGGAGGTGGGACGTTGTGGTGTCCGCCGGTGTTACTTCGCTTGCGACCGTGTGAAGAAGCCTGTGAGCGGTCGTTGTAGCGCTGAATCATCGGAGGTTCTGCTGTATCGTGCGAGGCTTCGCGGTGGTGACTGACGGAGGCAGTACCTGTGGATGGCGGATGGCGAAAGCTTGAGACATCGCCCATGCGTGATGATGGATTGCTGGGAAGGCTAGGTACACTGGGAGGACCAACTCGGCTGCTAGTGGTAGTTTTATTCTTGGCCAGGCGAATGGAGTCTCTGATGCCAGGTCGGCGCGCCTTGGTCTGCGGCAACTCGAACTCGGGGACTGGTTGCTGGTGCGCCTGCTTGGCTACCTGGGGCTGCGGCGCAGACAAGTTTTTTGGTACCGCTTGCGATGAGTGGGCGAGGAAGGAAAGGGCTGTTAGCCAAAGATAATGGCGCTCTGATGAGCTGGCGGTGAATTTGAGAGCGCGCTGGGGTGTGAGAATGAGAATTGAACGATTAAAAATGGTTTGGGCACCCTTGGGGACAGGATTATCGTCTTTCACGTCAAGGACGGATTGGATGGTAACTACCGCAGAAGAAAGGTTAGCCTATGATGCCAAACAACCAAACAAGCAAGCACTGGGTAATTTCAAGAATGAGGAGCAGGAAGAGCTTACGCTTGCGCCCCGTCTTTCCCATCAGCGCACTGCCAGAGGAAGGCTGCTTGCTGCTCCATAGGATAGACCTCTCATACGGAGCGAGCCAGACCCATCGCTTGTGACGGTCATTGCCCGTGTCGTCCTTGCCAGTAGCGTCCGGCACGCTAAAGGATTTGCGACGGCGGACATATTTGAACATCCACTCGCCGACCATGGTCTGCGCAATGGCGTCGACAACGCCAGTGGCCTGGGAGCCGCCCTGGGAGGTAGACATGGGGTCGGTGTTGAGTGTGTTATCGGTATTGGTGGAGAGCTCGTGGCGATGACGCCTGTATGAAGAGCTGCTGGGCTCCTTGCCACGCGGGGTTGTGATGTCGTTGCGCGGCATGGGAGGCAGGCCTGGGCTCTCTGGGGCCTCTGTCGAGACCGAAAGAGGTGGTGGAGATCGGCTGCCGTGTCTGCGGTATCGCTGGTTGCGCGGCATAGCGGTGGCGGAACGCACTCTGCGGACGCTGCTGCCATAGTAGCTGTTGCGACTGCTGCCGCGGCGGTGAGAGCCTTCGGCTCTGGTAGGGCTGTAATCATCGCTGGGTGCGGACATGAAAGATGAAGACAGGCGCTTGGAGCTGTCACGAAGGGGGATCGGGAACGGCGGGTTGCGACCATCAGGAAGGCTTGGGCTGCGGGACCTAGTCTGCGAGCTAGCGATGGAACCTTGAATCATAGCATGTTTGCGAATATCGCTGGAGCGGCTGGAGCCAGTTCCAGGTGCAGTTGACTTCTCGAGAGGTTTGCTGAGCTTGCGGCGGTGGCCACGGCTGCTGGTGTCCATGTCTGAGCGACCGAGGGAGCCGTAAATGTCGGTACCATATAGTTTAGCAGAGCCACGAACACTTTGACGAGCAATAATTTGCTCTGGCGAGGTGGTTGCTGTGCCAAAAGAGCTCCGCTTGCTTGGACGGCTCGTTGTCGAGTGAGGTCGCGGGGCTGAGAGGGCCGTGCGATACTCGGAATCACTGACGTCAGCCTCACCAAACTCTTCGGCCTCATCAGAGCTTTGCGATTCGAAGCCGACAAAAAGTCCGCCCATCCGGCGAGGAGCTCTCAATCCAGTAGGCTCCATATCATCATTGCGCAGGTACGAGTCCAAGATGTCGTCCTCGTCACCAGCCATGGAAATGGGGGACGACTGCAAGTCCATGGTGTTCTTGCTGGCCAGACGGCGAGGGTTCCGAGGCGGCAAGTTGCCAGGAACTGGAGTAAAATTCTTGTCACGGTCGCCATCATCCTTGTACGGAGAAGTCGGGCGAGAGGTGATGGCGGATGGCTGAAGATGAGGTGGCAGCGTCGCCAGTCTCTTGTCCACCTTGATAGACTCGGTTTGCACGGCAGATTCGACCATTTGCACCTCGTATGAGATATTTACTTGGCAGCCGAAATTCTTCATGTAGGGCGGCAGCATGGGTGATCGGGGCGTGGTCGGTCTGCTGGTGGGAGGCTGAATGCTGATGCTGGGGATGGGCATGGCGGGCATCGGAGGTGTCATGGGAGGAACGACATTGAGAACAGGCATTTCGGGCTCCTTGTCCGTCTGCGTGGCCGAGGAGATCATAATAGGCTCTACTTTCTCGGGCGGTGGCGTCATGGGCTCAAACATCATCTTTGGTGTTCTAGGCGGGCTCAAAGGCGTCTCAACCGTTTGTGCGGCAGCTGATACCATGGGTCGCTGAAGAACATCTTCGACAACGGGTTTGCCCGAGGTACCGGGCTGGACTCGCTTGCGGCGTTGGTTAGCCTCAATCTCGTTGACCATGCGAGCTACATTTTCAACCTCTGGCTTGCGCATGGGCTCAATCTTAGGAGACGGAGGAGGCGAGAACTGAACACCAGTGTCCTTGTAAGTTGTGGGTGCTACAACGGGTGCAGCTGGCTCCTCATCTTCGCCTTGTAGGATGCCGAGGACGTTGGGGTTGAAAAATAGACGAGAGCGGGCAGCGCTACCGGGCCTGCTCAGGCTTTCCAGGCTAAGATCTCTGCGGTGCATTCTGCCCACAGGGGGTAGAGTGTCGCGGCTGATCGTGCGCTTGTGGCGCGGGCTTGAAAAAACGCTTTCAGTCGCCGCAGCATCGCTATCCTCATCATCGAGATTCAGCTCGTCGGCCAGAGAGGTTCCGTTGGGGTGAGCCGGGCCGGGGCTGTTCATAAGCGAATATCGAAGACTCCCGGTCATGCTCATAGTACGAATGCTGGCACCATCATTGTCTTTCTGGGCATCGTCGAGCTCATCGTCGAGCTCGTCCCCGGCCTGAGCATTTTGATAGGCGGCTACTTCCTCGAGGATGGTCTTGAGTCGAGTTTCGGAAACATGGATTTTGCGCTCGTACTTGCGTCTTTCATCCTCCCAGTCATCTTTTTCCTTTGCCCATTGGTCGTGGACACGCTGGGAGTCATCTTCCTGGCTGCGAATCTTCTTTTGGGCAGCGTCTAGTCGCTTCTTCGTCTCTGAGATGGAGTCGACCGCTTCATCTCTCTCACGAGCCAACTCGCCAAGAGCAGAAGAGGTGCCTCCTTCAAGAAGCGAAAGCTGACGTTTCAGAGAGCGACTTTCCTTGGCGAGATTGGCAAAATTTGCTTGCAGCGATTCATGCTCCTCCTTTGTCGAAAACAGGGACGTTTCGAGACTTTCGATAAGCTTGGTCTTGTCCTCTTGGTCTCTGCGTAGAGTGAGAATTTCGGAAACAAGGTTGGCATGAAGAGTTGGCGTGAATCGGCGAGGGTCCAAAATGCTGATGTTCTCGTCCATGGTGGTATCGCGAGATGAACGTTTCGCGGTCTTGTCGGCGAGGGCGGGAGAAATGGATCTGTTGGGTGGCGTTTTGGATCTTCTCCGAGAAGACTTGGCGGATCTCGACGAGGACCTGAGAGTCGCGTTGCGGGCCGTGAGCGTGCCCGCGTGCTCGTCGTCCGTCTCCCACTCGGTCATTTTGACGCTGCAGTGGACGAGGTGAAGGTCAAAGGAGGAAGAAAGCCACGGAGATTTGGCGCCCCCGTACTTTTTTTTTCCTTTGTTAATCTGCCCGACGCCTCTGGAGCCACCAGTTTCGAGGCAAGACAATCAGCGGGGGTGCTGGCTACTTAGGCTGGGATGTCAGCGAGCCACCAAGATCCCTGCTGCGAAGGACCGGCAACTGCGACAAGAACGACTCAGCTGCGATGCATTTACCAGTAACTGGGCGGAATTAGCGCATTCTGCGAGGGAAGTGAGAAGGCCCAAAGAAGGAAAATAAAAAGCAATGTTTCGTCTGGGGCAAGGCTAAGGCCGGTTAGGCTGACTTACATGCGGCAGTGGGATGAGCTAGCGTGGCGCGACGCTCAAACTGGGTATTTGACAAGGAAAGAAAAAAGAAAAACGACAGCGTCAAAGTTCTGCAGCGGTCAAGGGAAATGGGACACTGTAGAAGTGGAAATCGTTAGCAAGAATGGATCTCAATCGTTGATAGCAAGTCTGCTCATGTTCATGCATGACTATAATATCACTGGTATCAAGTACGCACCCTTGAGTCAGGCACACAAAAAACGAGATGGAGAGCAGGTCTCAGAGGCTCGGTCCGATGCTCAGGCAAAAGGGGGTCGCGTCGTCGGCAGAGATGGTGTGCAGACAATATGCAAGAAAACCGGTCGACAAAGGAAGACAATGTAAAAACTCTAAGGGAGTGTAGAAACGCGCCAGTCAAAATTCGAGGTCTGCACGCAAGGAAAACGGCGTGCGAAAAGACAAAAGGTTTTGGTTGGCGTCCGGCGCGGCGTGGTAGGATATCATGGGTCGAGGTGACGCGAGCGTGGTCACAGACGTTTCGGTACCACAACTAAGCGATGGAAGCTGGGCGCGATTGAGCGACCGAACAAACGGAGAGAGAATGGTGAAATCCCAATCAAGAGGGCACCATTCTGGAGCACTGCGACAAAGGTTGGTCAGGATGGGTGGCGGGCAGAGACATTTGCGAGGTGGTGGTGGTGATGATGGTGGTGGCGGTTGTGGTGGGCTGTCTGGGACTCACAGCAAGACAGTCGCAGATGCTTCTCTTTCGCATCCCGCGGTGACGAAAAGAACCCTAGTTTCCAACGCCCGTCTCTAATTCAAAGCGCGACGGGACCGCACAAGGCAACAAGAAGACAAAAAAAGAAAGAAGAGAGAGAGGGAGGCAAAAAAACTTGGGCGAAATTGGGGCGAGAGCTAGCGCTGGCTGGCCCTGGTCTGCGGTTTAGCTGGGTTGACTGGCAGCTGGCAGGCGACTTTTGGTGGGCTTTTGGCTGCTGCTAATAAGGCAAGGGTTCGCAGATGGGCCACAGACAAACGGTGGAGGCAAATAACGACGAGAAATTATCTCTGATCTCACGGTGTAATTTATCACAAGTCCAAGACGTGGATGGTTGTCTTGTCTACAATTCCCATCTCCCACTTTTATTGCCCTTGAACTTGTCCTGCTTGCCTTCTTCTCTCAGCATGTGCCACCACGGCTCGCCTCCTCCAATCGAGTCGCCATCATCCATCTCCCTGTTAGTTCAAAGTCCCAATGCTACTATTACCACTAGTTAGTCCCTTCAAGCCCGTGCTAACGCTGGTTATTTTAAAATCTGCAGGGATTGGCTCCCAGATGCGCCTGCTCTTGTTGCTCGCGTTGGTGCACGCGCTTCAACTAACTAACTGACGCCGAGCCTTTCCACTGTGCCACTCTACCCAGGATTTCCCAGAGGACCACTTCAATTCGGTTGGTCGCTCCCTGTACATGTCCATCACGCCAGCTGGGGAATCTGCCATGGGTCCCTGAACGTGACATCTGGACGACTCAGGTGCAAATTCCCGCTCGGTTATGCGGCCTCCAAAAAGCGACCAGACTGGCCACGGCGCAACAAAGACCAGTCGACCACCACAATCCCTCATGATGTGATGCCAGTCAAAGTCTATCAGCATGCATTTCTACCCCTGGGCTGCCAGCCATACCGTTTCGCGTCCGGTTTACAACAGCCAACCGCTGCGCAATGGTTGGTCCTGTCTCGCCAATGAGTGCCAACTGGGGTGCAGTCCACTAGCTTCCGGGCTCCAGCGCAGGCCCAAAAGCCAGATGGGCCGCCTCGACAAGGATCTTGTGATGAGCGCACCACGCAGTATTATGCGGTGCCTGGCCCAGCCTGTCGGAAGCCATCCGCCCTCTGCGGTGACTCCGGCATGGGGCGCTAAGTAATGACGCCTGCACTCCTTTCGTTGGCTGCCAGGATTGCCAATTTGCTCTCCCCTGCTCGTTTCGCGAGCCCAGTCCTTCTGTCACCCAGTTCTCGTTCTTTTTATTTTCGGGACAGGGGGGGGGTTATTCAATAGCTTGAGGAACCACAACTACCGGCCGGCTCTGCCAGAGCATGGGCCGCCTTTTTATCGTTCACTGACGCCTGCTGCATATCAGCGGCGATGAACTGCGCCGCACCCTAGATATCCCCGGGCGCAATTAATATTCATATATTATACAGTGCTATGAATGTGCGGGCGTTCACAACAAGGCGCTACATGTGTCCAATTACAACACGGCGCGATGCTGGCCAACGCATATGTTCCGGAGCAATTGTCAAAATAGGCAACTGTTGCTACCACCGAACAAGGCAGCCAGGAGACTCCAAGCTATTGTGCGCTTGTGTCAGTAGTTCCAGTCGAGAACCGGCTCGGCTCAAGACGAAAAACGGCATTGTGCCCCGAATGTCACTACGGCCAGGCGAATCAGCGAGTTGTGCTCGCTCGTCCAGGCTTGTGCCAGCTGTGCAATCCTTGCACAGTTCTTCACTACTTGCACATGCAAGGCCAATCACGCTACCCCCTGTCAGCGACCCGGACAGAAGCCACGACCAAACCTCTCTCGTCCTCCCAAGCTTACGGAGCGGGGGGATTCAGTGGACCGAGATGGGCTGCATCGTTGGGACTCAGCTCATTGTCACCTCCTCGGTCGCTCGATTTTGTGGAGGTCCAGCACGGGCAAGCCTATCACTATGAGAGCCCAGACCTGGGCTCAGGGGTGGAAGACCCAGCTGCTACGGCTTGCTAATGCAGGCTGAATCGGCGCAGCAAGCAGTGCTCCATGATTCTACATTTCGGGACGGAGAAAATGCAATCGCTTCATACATATGTATATACTGCCATCAAGTGAAATCCCAACGGCCTGCAATCGCGCCAAAGAAGATGCTGAAGAAACCGTCAAAACAGAGGCAACGCGAAGCAACCCTCCCAGAAACTTGGTGGAAATTTAAACCGGGGAAGTCCTCGCTGGGCTGGCGATGGTCCTAACCAAAATGAGTGCGCCGCACCACCTTGGTTCGCTTTTCTCCCCTTGGGCTAGGGGCCGGCCCGGTGCTCGGGCAAAGCAAATCTTTCTTGCCCAAACGGGACACTAAATGGGGAAGGGGACAAGAGGAAAAATGATTGTCGCTCCTGCTGCCGGCGCCACCAACACATCTTGTGGCGTCGTTCCGCAGTCCTTTTCCATCTCCAGCATGTTTCAAAAAATTAAAAATAACAAAGAGCTAGCCTGAAGCCATCCGAATCCCAGTAGGCTGCCGTGTCGCTCTTATCCATCAAAGGCCACAGTTCGGCGGGGATAAAGAGGATCCCGAATGGAAGAACGCAAGCATTGGTTCCCTTTCCCACACTATACATATGACCGAGAATGAGGGGGACTTGCCGCGGAAGAGAAAAAGAAAAGAAAATACATCAGCTCGCATCAAGCCCTGGCACACTCACCATCAAACTCACTGATGACTGGCCACGCCCGTGTTTGGGGCCTTGAGTTGGTACATCCTTTGCCATTTCACCCGCAGATCCACAGGCCATGAGCTCCTCATTATGGTCTTAGCGCAAGCCACGTTGTGGAGGGAAAGGGGAGCCAGTGTTCTGTTTTACCAAATTGATATCGACAATGGAAAACAAGTCCCTTGCCGTTGTCCGTCTTCACAAGCGACAGAGGCTCGGCATGTCACTGAGCGCGCTGCAAATGTCCAGACGAGGCCTAGCCGGTCCCGAAAAGCTGGCAGACTAGCTAGCCTGCTTCCCAGCTATCACTTTCTATCCCTGGAAGCCTCTCGCACGCACGAGACACACGGAATGTCTTCCGGCTGCAGTCCAGCCCAGGGCATCCCAGCATCTGCAAGAGAATGGAGGCACTTGGGACAAGTCCTGCCAACTAATGCAACGCTGCTGGTCAACTTTCCCCTGCGCGCTCCTTTTTTTTCTCCGCTAGCGTGGTTGCCTGCGCGAGCGTCTGCATGCGCACCTCTATTTTGAGCGGCGGCGATTCCTCGCATTGACACTGGACATTGCGGACGTCAATGGCACTGTTAGTATCACGTTGCTTTTCTCAATGATTTCGCAGTTCCATCGTATAGCGACCGACACGGTATGTTGGTGTATATGTTTAGCTCGGATCAGCTGAGAATGAAAATGTTTGTTTGTTTGGCGACTCGACAGCCATGGCCAAATGCACAGGGCTATTTACGTCAATCTCGCTTCCCCAGACGCCAGCATCTATCTGCAGGCACGCACCTGCAGGGACACGGGCGCATCCGTCAATGTATCGCTGACGGTCATGGAGTCAGGGTTGAGCGGCTGTTGGCAGCGAGTTTATTTCCGTCTGTAAAAAGATACCTTTTGCACAGTTTGAGTCAAAATTCTTCGCCGGTCCATTGCGTCGAAACGAGCTGCGCTGAGCTCCATTTCTTTGCATGTTTGTTTCCTCATTTCATTCTCGCGCAAGTGGCGACCACACCCTGGACCCCCAGCCAACTCTGTCTCAACAACTGCCGAGCGAAAGAAAACGGCCATGCAGGGTCACACAGGTGCAACACCAATAACCCAGGCACAGCATGCGATTCAACCCTTTTTCCGCTATCAATGTCTCTGAGGATGGATGGCCCAGTACCATGTTCGCGGGTGCATCGTTTGCGGGTGCGAATCCGGTCTCCACGCAGGTACCAAGCTTGCATGACTGCGCTTTAAGTCAGAAGCCGTCTCCAAGCTGGCATTATCATAATCAATTTTAAAAAAAAAATTGATAAAACATGAAAATGTAGAGCGTTAAGCCTGTCGCAGCTGTCGCAGCGTCACTCCTACCCGTGCTATCGACTGCCAGCATGTTCTCGTCCATGGAGAGAAGCAAACTCTCGTGAGCGCACAGAGTCGTGATTCAGCTCGTCCATTGCCGGCAGCGCCATGCAGCTCTTAACCTTGTAACTGGGGCTTATTTTGCGTACGACGCAGGAACGTGCACCAGCGTCTCCCTTCGGTTTCGCATAGCAGGCGTCAGAGGCAGAGACAAAAGTCTCATGGTCGCATTCGGACGAGCGGTAGCACAATGCTATTGTCTGTCCCAACACGGCAGGAACCGTTTCTGTTTCCACGCAGCCACGCGTTCTCCACCATGTCTGCCGAGCCGTAGCTGCGGAGTGTTCGATCCAGCTGTTTCGGGCCATCGAGCTGGTGTCTTGCTCTTGGTTCCAGACCGGTCAAATGTTTCCAACAAAACGCTCATCCCGTGTTCTATTCATCTTAAACAAAGCTCGTCAGTTGCAAGGCTCAGCTCAAGAGATAGCAAGGTTGAGTGTTACAAATATGCAGCGCTCGGACGTTCGGCGCAAGGTCGAGTGCTGTCAGTTAGGCCAATACCGACTGTAATATCCCTACCCTGGATGCTTTCTCAATAATCGCTCCGTAATTTGTAATAATTTCGATCCGTTCAAATCTCGCTTTCGTCTTTATTCTGATTATGATTCTCACACGGAACACTCACAGACCTCCATCTCTTCCTTATAAAGAAGCGCCTATCAGAAGAGACTATTATTCTCCGGAATTACTGGCCATGATTTGATTTATCCTTGAGATGAAGCCCACTAGTGTGATTTGCATTATCCAATCTCTCACTCGTTGCATAATCATGGCGTAGCTCGGCCGTCTGTGCCTCGACAATGCACAGATTGAGGGTTATGGTCACGCTCCGGTTGCAATAGCAGATCAAATCTTCAACAAAGAAGATACCTAGTCTTCGCTTGGGGAGAACTCGATAAAGAAGTACCAAATGTTATACTCTATTTGTTCCCCGCGTTGGTAGCATAAAGCACATACACTTGGGGCGAAGATCTTTCATGCCGCTTTGACTCTGTCAAGGTATCGGGTAGCATTGTTAAGGGATCGTCGTCTCCGACTCAAGGCGATCTATATTGATTTATTTCGCCCAAACACCTTTAATTCAAATAAAAACTTTGTTTTAAGAGAAGACGCATTTTTTATAGTATCCACTCAGTTGGTGGTGGTTGAGGCGTGCAGATACACGTTGTATGAAAGATGCCAGTGAGGCTCGCCGTTGGCCACCATGCGCATCATAGCCTCATAACTGGCCTTGTTAAAAAAAAAAAAAAAAAAAAAAAGTAATGTAAAAGAATATGAATAC